>JANAVB010025200.1:4043131-4292286 GCA_029216955.1 Iris pallida
CCTCAAAAAAAAAGTATAAATGATTATGGATATATATATTACTTGTATGAATACATTATGTTGGAAATGTATTATATATATAGATATATATAGGAGGCAGCAGTAGGTTAAGAGAGGCTTAGATATATATGAGTGTTAGTTAAGGGGTTGAGTTCAGATGAATATATCCATGTATAAGTATGCATAGAGGTATCAGACCTGGGGGCACGTTTTTATTGTCGTGTATTTCATTTTCTTTGCAAGCAATACAGCAGTAGCACCTGGCAGTAGTAGCAACAGAGCTTATGGGCTTAGCAGCAGCTGCATTAGCAGTAGGGCATACCTTGCCCTGTAAGTTGCAGCAACAGCAAGGGAGACCCTATCTTGAGTGTTATAGGTTTTAGGCCACATGGCCACTTAGTTGAGATGAAGGGAGCTAGTGAAGGATATGTGAGATTAGAATGTGTGCATCCTATGGTGTATCCTAATGTATTAGAGTGTTAGTGTATGTTAGGTATCAGAGCATTAAGTCCCTATCCCCTATGTAAGGATGTAGGCTTGAGTAGCAGTTACTACAGTAGGCAGACAGGCAGGCAGGCAGGCAGGCAGGCAGTAACATTGCTTGCCTTGGCTTGGCCTGGTTGGGATTGGTTCGGCCTTGGGTTGGTATAAGTAGCCTATTACAGGTTGTCAGTAAGGAGGAGGGATTTGAGGAGCGTGTGAAACCTGTGAACATGCATGCAGGGTGGCTCTACCCTGCTTGGCAGCAGGAAGTGAAGGCTTCTCTGCCCAGGTAAGTGAGAGAGAGAGAGAGAGCAGTGGCAGTGAGGGTATGGGGGCTTGGAAGTGTTAGTGTTTGTGTTAGTATCCTTGTGTTTGAGTATCCTAGGGTGTCCAATACAGTTAGTATCAGTAGAGTGTCTTGATGTTAGGCATGTAGTATCAGTAGATAGAAAGAGTTCAAGGGGACTGTTTGGGGGTCATAAAAAAATCGAGTGAGGAGGGTGAGTATAGGTGGGGAAATGGATATATATGTTGGAATGTATGTATGATGGACTGTGTTACAGATCTGTTAGGAGGGTGTTATTATTAGTTGATATTAGTATAGGCAAGGCAGTTGTGCTTGTGGCATTCATTCCTTGGCCTTGGCATGGCTTGCTATTGTCAAGTACATGACATAGGCTATGTGTGGGAACTTAGCATTGGGCTTTAGCAACATAGGCTATGAGAGTATGTATGGATACATGTATGTGTGTGTGTTAGTTAGAGAGGATTTATATAAGTAATATTTTGGGTAGGTGCCTATATGTAAGCATAACCAAATAGCCATATGGGAATATCCAAGGATCCATATAGGTTTATTATCTTAGGTGTGGTATCATGGTGTGAGTAATATGATATCTTGAATGTTAGCTAAGATACTTAGATAGCTTAGTATAACCCCTTAAGTGAGTGTTAGTATGGATAACCATAGTTTTATTATTTGATATGGGATATATAGTGTAGATAGGTAACATGGTAATTTACCTAGTATAAGTATTTACCCACATGTTAGGGTATGGTATATGATGCAAGGGTAATGATTATAAAATAGGTTAACTTGACCTAGAATGACCATGGTTGACCAAGGTTGACAATTTTGATAAAGGTCAATATTGAGTCAACAATTGACCTAGATTGCATATCATGCACTAGAAAACCATGTTTAACCCTATTAGACCTCATTTAACATATGTATATCTCATCTATAGGTCTTGTGACTCCGCTTTGAGCCTCAAATCACATTCATTGCTCTGGACGGCAGGCGAGTACATTCTCTGATAGTTTTTATTGCTTTGATATTTACTATATTTGTTCAGTTGTAGTGTTTTACTTGATTCTCGACACGAGGATACACGGACTAGTATACGTTGGATCCCGTCATGAGATGTTATTCCTATTTTATATGGTATATTGGTACATTGTTCGATCTTATTTTTTGTACTTGTATTGACACCGATTTGAGAGTGGGCATGGCCCCCTGCTTTTGAATTCCGTGTCATGACGTGTCATGGTTGGATCCATTATATTATTCGAGGGATTGGGAAGTTATTAGAGGTTATGTGGTCAATACCCTCTTGTAACTACTTGTGTATAGCTTCACCCTCGCCACACGTAGAGTATAGCCTGACCTGATACTACTGGAATAATAGCTTTCCATTTTGGCCGACCTGATCTCCAGGTTTACCTGTGCTTATTCTTGTGCATAGCCGATCAAATGGAACAACCTGATCTGGACCCAAGCCGATCACATAACGATATAATATCTCAAGGCACCGTTTATATTTACATTATACATCAGATTTACATATTTGCTTATATTCCAGTTTTTACCTTATATCTCAAACCATGACATGATATTCACTTTATCTTGTACTGTTTTACTTCCAGTCTTGATATTCTATCTTATATCCCATTATAACTATTTTTATAGTATTTGTTAATTCATTGGAACTGTTGTTGGTGTTTGTACTTCGCTCCTATCCTGACTGGATAGCCATATTTTTAGAGGACTTAGATGCAGATTGCTCGACCTTCTACGGGTTTGGCATTGATGGAGACTTTGATCAGGACTTGCCTGTGGAGCCGGTGCTCGTAGAGGAGGTACCGCCTGTAGTGACTTATATTAGCTAGGATTTGACTGGATTGTATTCCAACTTGATACTTAGGGTCTGTAGAAACTTATTTGGGATTGTATTATGTCTTTAAATTATGAACTTGTGTTTGTGACTCTGCATATCTATTTTCAGACCATCTATTTCATCTTTATCTCTTTTTTTCGTGCTTATCTTCCTTAGATTCATGTGATTGAGTTGTGATTATATTCCTCCGTGCGGAGATGACAGGTTATATTCTTTGTGTTTTAGATGTTATATGTTCTAGATGACCTATCCAGCGTTCTACCACCGACTCTGCGACGTAGGTTGGTTGTACCCACGTGCTCGTGCCCCTAAACCGGGTATGGATCGTGACAATAATGAACTTGTGGTGGCGGTTGTTCAGAACCTTCAGGTGGTGAATCAATAAAAGGGTCATAAAATTGACGCGAATTAGATACAACTGTTTGATATTTTGGAAGTGAGTAAAATGACATCTTCTCCAAAAATATGACACGTTGAGAGATATAAAGTTTTTGAGAAGAGGGATCATAACATCTGTAACCTTTTTGTTGAATACCATAGCCTAAAAAAATAACATGGTTGTTTTCTTGCTGAGTTTATCACGTTCTCTTTTGAAAAGAAGGACAAAGCAGGTGGAGTCAAAGACTCTAAGTTCCAAGTAATCAGGAGGGATATCATAAAGGCGTTCAAAGGGGGATATCTCGTTAGTGACTAAAGAAGGAATTCGATTTATGATATAAGTAGAAGTGTGAACGGACCTCCCCAAAAAGTAGGTAAAACTGAGGAGGAGAGAAGTAAAGTACATGCAGTTTCCATAATATAACGGTGTTTGCGTTCCGTAACGCCATTTTGTTCATGTGTCTCACTACATGATAATTGAGGAATGTTTACTTGAGTTTTCAAAAAATCAAAGAAAGAATTGGATACATATTCTCCTCTAGAGTCTGATCTAAATTTTTTAATAGTTTTTGAAAATTATGTTTTGATTATTGTGCAAAACTCAATATATACTTTGAAAAACCAGAACGATAAAATATGTCCATGAATAGTCATCAACAAAGTTTACTTAATATTGAGCACCTCCCATAGATTTGATAGGAGATTTGCCCCAATTATTAGAATGCACAATATTAAAAGGTGATGCAGAAGAAGTTATACTTTTATGAAAAGGAAAATGCAGGTTGTTTAGCAAGTTTACAAGCAATATATTCTTTATCTAGATGGATATAGCCTAACAATCCTTTATTTAGCATATATCGAAGTCAAAAAAAAGAAACATGACCTAATTTAGAATGCCAAAATATAAAAGGAGATGAAAGAGTTGTTGGATCAATAAATGAGGTACCAACTACGAGTGGGATAGTAAGTTTGTCTACGGCAAAAAGTCTACCAATTCTATGGCATGTCCCAACTTGCTTCTCTGTCGAGCGATAACACAACCAATAGAAGAGAAGTTAATATAAAATCCTTGATCACATAATTGTCCGACAAAGAGAAGATTCATTGATAGTTTTGGCACAAGGAAAACATCTGAGACAACTAGGTCATTAGATGTTTTAACATAACTGATATGACTTGCCATAACAGTAGTACCATCAGCAGTATAAATTATAGGAGATGAAGAAATAGGAGTTAAATTTTCAAAATTTTTTGAATTATGTCATATATAATGTGATGCACCAGAGTCAAGAAATTAACTATTGGAGTAAATACCTGAAAAAGCGGAGGCTATAATAGAGTCATCGGTAGAAAGAGCATGTTTGATCATATCTGTAGTGGTCAAAGACTAGGACCGGAGGATGTCAAAATATTAATAAAAAAGTTGTGCAGAATTTTGTAAGAAAGAGGTTAACAAGAAGAAAACAAAAAAAAACTCACTTGTAGAATCTAACAAGTGTCTTCTGACTTAGGAGTTTTTTTTTTGCAAAAAAAATGAGACTGGATGTTACTGAACCTATATAGTCTATACAGACTTGTAGTTAATATAGAAGAAAATAGTGGTTTTTTTGGTGTAACGGTGAATAAAAGTTTATAAAAAAATTCCAGCTAGGTCCACATGTTCAGTAGTTATTGATTTGTATAATAGTGATCTATAGTTTAGAGTAAAAAAATAGAATACTAAAAAAATTGTACAAACTATCGTGAGCAGTGGCGGAGACGTCAACACAGACCGGAGTGTGCAGCTCAGACATCTCACCACCACGAGTTGGGTTCTACAGGCGGAAGTAGAGTCTAAGAAGCCACAGTTCGGATCTGAGCTGGATATGTCGTTCAAACGGCGGTAAACGGTGAGCTTCTGGCGGATCGACGAATCTGGAAGGAGGAGTTCACGGTGGAGCTCCGAATCTAGTGCTCACCAGTTTGATGGTCAGACTTTGCGGATTATGTGGAGATCTGTTTGGATCTAGCCTGTATATCAGGGCCGAGAAGATGAACATGAGGCACAGTAGCTTGAATCGATGGAAGTACGGCGATTGGAATCAACGGAAGAGTTAGTGCCAAGGCTCTGATATAATGTTAGCAATGGAGAATGTACCAATTTTTTGTATATTTATTCATTAGAGGAAAACCTGAATTTATAGAGATTACAAAGAAAACAAATATAGGAAATACAACGATAATATTATAAAAAAAGAAAAGTACAAGGTAATATTATAAAGAAGAAAAATACTAAAAAGGAAATTATGTAATGAGCATGATTCTTTCCTTAACAATTACAATAATGTGAAGTTTACTGGACTAGTGAGAGAAAGAATCGGTTGCTCGCATGAACCACATAAACAAATGTTCCAGTGATAAACTTTTGGGATATTTAGTTTTAGGGCCTCACATACATGAATATTAGAATTTGAGTCTCGAAATTGATCGATGTTATGAACAGACTAAGGAATTGTGATTTCGAGACCCAAACTCTAATATCCATAATATGTGAGACAATAAAATTAAATAAACCTAAACTTTTTGAGGCTCATAGTTACCAAAGACTCCATACTCATTAAAGACTCCATACTCATTATCTACCTTTGTTGGATGATTCGGTATAGTGGCATCTTGCATATGTTTTTTTTGTTAATTGTGAGACCAGTAGGAGGCTTTATTGAAAATACTATTAGCTAGCCTTTTATTCAACAGTTTGAAGAAGCACAATCTTGCGTAGAGACAAATATAATATTTTCTTCATTTTCCTTTGGTAGAACCGGTTAGTCTTGTACTTTGCATTTTTAAAATTGTGCTTATCAGTAATATACTTTGTTTCCTTTGTGGAACATAAATTTGCTTTCTGTGTTTAGTTTTAGCAACAAATATTGCTTCTCCATGAAGTATAAATGATATTCCACAAGTGAATAGAACAAATGATAATCAATAAAATTAATATATCATGCTTAAATATATTGGATATCCAATTTTGTTGATTGTTCTATTTAAGCCTTCGAACCAAATCATATTCAATGCTCCCTGATAAATCTTCATTAGGAGATATACTATAGTATGATTTTTTTCTTCCTATGATTGTGACTACCCACAAATACCTAAGTACGGCTTCACAAAGTTTAAATTTTTTTCTTAACAATTTATTATATTATGATATGAATTTGAGAATAGTGATTCATATTATAAAGGCTTAATTGTAACTTAATACTCTCAGCTATTCCAGTTTTTCAACTTAATATTCTAAAAAAAAATTACTTGACAGTTTGATACCACTAAATGTAAGACTCGTCTCACAGTATCGGTATTTACACACGGATATGTATTTGGTGCCGTATCATGCATTTGTTCTGTATTTAGTTCCTGTAATTACCTACTAATTATTTTCCTGTATTTTATTTTGCACTTGCCTAGCTCTTGGTTCATTTCGGTTCATGTTGAACCAACTTGGTTTAGCTTGGTTCATCATGAAAAGGGATGAATCGCTAAGGTTGAGTGGAGATGAATGAATGGTGGAGATTACTTGGACTTGGTATATATGCCACTTTTTCTCTCTCTTTTCTCATTCACTCTCATTCATTCCTCTTCCACCCAACCCTAGCCATTAGAGAGAGGCAAGTACATCTTGCCAAAACCTTGAACAAAGTTAATTTTGTTTGTTCTATTCTCTTCCTTGCATGATTCTAAGCCTCTTTAGAACTTAATTTTTTTGATTTTGACAGCTACATTTTTGTAGATCTAAGTTTTCAAGTTTTCTTATTTTTCTTGGTTTAGATCTATTAAAACTTGGTATTTCCTAAAACGAGTCGTTCCAGGCTGTAGGAATCTCATTCTGTGAAGTTAAGACCCTTGGAAGTCCCGATTCGGACTTGTTTTCAGCAAGTTATGCTCTTTAGAAGTTTTTAGGTTCCTATGGAGCTTGGCTGCTGTTTGGACAAGAAGAAAAGTGTCGGCGCCTAGTCTGGCCCAGGCGCCTTGCGCGTCCTGGCGCCCCCTTCCCTCTTGCACTCATGGTGCTTAGCTGCCAATATGATGTGCCTAGTCTGGCCCAGGCGGCTTGCGCGCCCTGGCGCCCGCTTTCCCCTTGCGCTCACGGTGCTTAGGCGCCAGCATGATGTGCCTAGTCTGGCCCAGGCACCTTGTGTACCCTGGCATCCTTTCTTTCTTGCGCTCACGGTGCTTAGGCGCCAGTGTGATGTGCCTAGTCTGGCCCAGGCGCCTTGCGCGCCCTAGCGCCCTTTCCTCTTACCCTCATTAGTGCTTAGACACCTATTTTGGTGCGCTATTTTGGCCTTGGCACCATTATGGTCCTTGCGCCTATTCAGGACATGTGTCTATATAAACGAATTGTAAAGCGTAATACTCTAGAGGGGGGTGAATAGAGTAGGTAGCAGAATTTAGCTAATTAAAAATGTTAGCAACAAGATCACAGAATATATTACAAAGATATGTAACTGAAAAATAGAGAGCAGAAAGCAAACACAAACACAAGAATGTATACTAGTTTTCCTCTTGTGAGGACTAGTCTAGTCGGAAGAACTCTAGCTTCCAGTTGAATCCACTATAGAAAATCATCGCAAGTTTTCATCCGAAGTTCTTACAACTTCTACAACACGAGATTTGATCCGAAGTACTCGACCAACTTCAATTGTGAAGTGTCTATCTTCAATCAAGCCTCTGATTACAATCAATCTGAAACTTCTAGACCGTACTGTACTGGCAAATCGACTAGAGGATTGTAACTGGCTTGGGATTTAAAAATGAATAGCTCTGAATACTTTGGAAGAAGTAGTAGGCTTATAGAGAAGAGATATAAAAGTGAATTGGCGTGGTGAAATGATCGAAATCCTTCTTTATTTATAGCTTTTCCAAAGGCAGAGTTCAGGCAGAATTCGGATAAAACTCTTTGAAAAAATCTTGACAAGATCCGTAACAGCAGGGAGACCAAGTTCAAAAATCAAACCTTTACTAATCGAACTATGGCCGAATTCGGACCGAACTCGGGCCGAATTCTATTAGAGTTCTGTCAAGGTTTTTACCAATTGGTTTTTGGGATTTTTGAAAAGATCAAGCAGTTAGGAAGTAGTTTGGGATTTTATAAGTGGGCTTATTTTCAAAATAAAAGGGTATTTTGAAAACATTTCTTGGATGGCCTATTTGTCTGTACGATATAGTGTACATCGTATTTCTAGACTCAATAAATGTGAAAGTTACATTGATCAAGTAGGAAAACAAAGAGCCCTTTGATGACGCATTTCTTCTGAAATTTGAGCAGACTTAGAGACGCCTTTTTCCTTGATGGCAATCGTCCAAAGATAAACAGATCTAGAAATCTTAATACCTTTCAGTGGCTTTGTCCCCTGAACCCCTACGGATGGCGCTGCCCCTTCGACCTCTGTCCGCTGACCGGCAGCGAAACCCCCGATGCGAGGCTCCGGATAGGTCATTGGGCGGTTCAGAGAAATCTCCTTGTACAACACCGTCTTTGGCCTATTAATAATTCTCTATTGCATATGTCCTGGTATAATAAAGCTTGATTATGCTTACTGCATGTCTACAAGTACATGTTAGACAAACAAACCAATATTATACAAGCATAGAAATATTCATATAGAGAATATTTAAGAAAATGCTAAGTTTAAGTAGCAACATGATAGTGATTACATGAATATTGATGTCGTTATGTTAAACTTAATCGATTAACCATATTCAAAAACATGATATAATCATTGGACTAACAGTGTCAGGTTGGCCAAGTGCCTATCTGGCCCTGCACCTCTCTGGCATAGCACCTTCAGCCCAGCATCCATCCTGGCCTTGGCACCATTGCGTGCCTATGCGCCTCTCCTGGCCCTAGCACCCTTGTGTGCCTAGGCATCATCATGGCCTTGGTGCCCCTTGAATCTCGTGCCACTCCCCGTACGCCACCTAACCTGATGGTCGTGCGCCATATGGTGTGCGCCCAGTGTGATGCGCCCACCTCCATGTCTCTTCTTTGTTCATTTATCTATATGTTTGGTGATTCCTGACTTGTACCCTGAGCTTTGACCCGATCTTAGCATGGCTATTTTGATTATTTTTTATTGTTTAAGCTATTTTGTAGCTAGAATCTTGAAAACTCAAATCATGAAGGTTATAGATCTTTGTCTTGGCTTCAATAATCTTCTTATTTTACTTTAATTGGAGTTTATATGTAGCTGATAATTTCAATCATAGTTTTGATCTTTTGGCATATTTTTTGTACATGGCCGTTTTGATATTTTTATTGACTGTAATAAATTCTTAACCTGATTAGATGATCTCTATAGTTAGAGAATGATTGTACACCCGATATACACTTGACACTAGCACATGTTCAATTTTTATTCTATGACTTGTACTTACTTTTATTTATTACTTTTCACATGCCATTATATGTCTTTCCTTTCGATTCTTTTTTATATGCTATGATATGTATTGCCATGTCTTCCCAAATTTATTGTACTTTGTAGTCTATGCCATGTCTAGAATTTCTTTGTTATGGCCTGTCGTGGCACACTCATGTTACATGTCTTCTTTGCTTACTAGATAGTGATCCATCGTGGTGCACTCTTGTACATGTTTTTCTTGCTTACATGATAGTGGTCTATCATGGCACATTCCCTATTTTTCTATAGTGGCTCGTCGTAGCGCACTCCTAGCTTCCACCTTATTATATTTTCTTGTTGTGGCTTGTTATAGTGCACTTTCTTGTATTGTCAAGTCTTGTATATCAAGTCTAGGATGGATTCTGTGGAATGCCACACCCAAAATCTAACAAAAAAATGTTAAGAACTAAACAACTAGCTTGATTATCTAGATCATTGGGAGGGAAGAATTTCCCAGTTACCTGCAAGCCCTTTGTTCCAGCTCCAACCTGAATAGATTTGGAGCTATCTGACATGATGAGCACACTTCCAGCGCCCCACGGAGTGTTGCACCTTGTATATGTCTATAGGGTACATTTATCTCCTGGGCGATGTACCTACTATTGTATATGTTTATAGGGTACATTTGTGTCCTGGGCGATGTACCCAATATTAGATCTTAGGATACGTTTGTCTTCCGGGCGATGTATCTACCCTTACTTTCTTTTCCTTTTGGCCTAGATAATTCGGGTAGTCCGTAGGGCAGGTAACTGGATTGGATTTCTTAAAAGTGCATATGTTGGTAATTATGATTGTGATAACCCTAGTTAGCTAATGTATAAAGTCATACTCATTGCTTGGCCGTGATTGTTGTATGGAGTCCAGTCTAGTCTAGTTTTGTCTAGGCAGTGTCCGTATGTTTAATTCAGTAGATTTTTGTTTATGCTTTACTTTGTCGATAAATGATTAAAGTCTAAGTTCTGTTCAGGAGAAGGGTTAAAACCCCGGTCCTTGTTTGGTTTACGGGTCGTAAACTGGGTTCCGAATTAGTTCCCAAGTCATCTAGTCATTTTTCATCATATTCAGTACTCACACGCCATACATGATCTTTATGCTTTATAATGATTAGAGACTAAATTCTTTTCAGAAGAAGGGTTACATACTCGGTCCTTGTTTGGTTTACGGGTTGTAACTTGGATTCTGGAATAGTTCCTAAGTTATCTTATCATTGGTCGTTCTATATAGTTCGTACATGCTCACACGTACCATTTCTCTAACATGCCAACTTGTCCCAATTACTCTATATGTTACATGTCCCAGTTGTCTCCCATGGTCATATGTTCAGTTATCTCATAAGAAATACATGATCCCCATGCTAAGTCACCATGCTCTCATGACCCGGCTATCTCACATGCTTACATAACCAATTAATTTCACATATTTTCAAGCTTCCGTTTACTTAGTAAGGCTACACTTTACGATGTCACATGTTAATTACTTTCTGTCACATGATGCTTTATTTATTGTCTTTTCTATTATCGGGATAAGTGCATTGGTAGTACACGAGTCTCGATCCGCATTTACTTATTTCTGTCTCTATCTATAGTTATGTTAGTTATTGCTGGTTTTAGTTCATAGGTTTGGCTTCCTTCTTGGTATTTGCTATTTGGGGTCTGACACCAATAGTTTTGCTTGGCCAGATCTGATAGAGGAGTCCGAAGGATCTTCCATACTATCTACTCGACGGTGACTACGCGGAGCACCAGAGTACCTTAGTAGGTTTATTATATCATTCTCCCACTAGTTATGTATATTATTCTTTTGTGGCATTTAGCCTCCGAGCACGTATTTAGCTCGTGTTTTGGGATTTTGTTATGTAGCCTACGGGCCTAAAACATGATATGCGTATTCTAGACTATAGTTAGAGCTTATCATATGTGACTAATACTCTTGCTAGTTCTCCATTTTGTATTACTAGCTTCATGATCATCCATGTATATATAGTTTGGGATGCTTAACCATTTTATGTCTGATGATCATACTTCTTGTACTTTGCATATTTGCCTGTGATAGAGATATCTAGGATTCTTGACCCAGGTTTGACGGTTGGCTTGTAGTAGTAACCCCCATGTCTTGACAGCTTATACGTATTTTGGAGTACTCTAGTGTACGTAGCTGGCCTGGTCTGTCCCTACTTACTAGTATTCTGGTTCTGGGACGTGACACTAAATATTAAATATTTTTAAGCAGATACATAAAATTTTTAAAAAGACAAAATCATCCCTTCCTTCCAACCCCTCCTTCCCCTTTCCCATAAGTTGTCTCCACCCCCATCCCCCAATCTGCCCCCTGCCCCGTCCCCGATCCTCGCACCCCCCGACCGCAACCCCCCCCAATGGCCCCCTCTCTCTCCGGAAATGCGCAGGCGGCGGTGGCATCGCTAGTTGGGAGAGGGAGAAGGAGGTAGGGCGGAGGCGTAGAGCGCACTTCTATCGGGGAGTAGGGGTAGTTTTACGTTTTAAACAAGAGTATTTTATTCCTAATTTTTTTTAGGGTATCAAGTTGTTACAAAAAAAATTTAGAATACCAAATTAAAAAATTGAAATAGTTGTAGATATCAAGTTGTAATTAAATCTGTTATAAATTTCAAAATTTAAACTCAGTCGCTCACTATTCTCACTGTGTGAATGTGACTTCAGTCACTTTATCATTAATGCAGTTCACATCACTAACTCAAAAAAACTTTAGAAAAAAATCGTGACTCAGATTCAAAGAAGGAAGACTTTTTTTTGACTTGTGACAGTTGTTGCTACTTTGAGCATCATTAGTAGTTGGGACTCTCAAATGCAATTTGGGGCCCAAACTTTTAAAAAAAGTAAATGTAGAATGTGTTGGATTTGTGTCAGAATAGTAGAAAATCATAAAGTGAGCTCTGGTCCCAAAGATTATGTGGTCAAAAATTAATGTAGGAAAATAATAATATAAAGTATTAATATTAGTGCAGCAGTATGAGAACGTGCAGTGGTGTGATATGATGTGCGTGGATACTTATAATATAAAGCATGGTTGCGTAAAGCTTTAGCCTTGCTTGTTTCCTTTGTAAAAGATCTGACGTGTGTGACTTTGTGATGTGTTACGTGTCTTGTGTTAGACTGAGTCATAATTTGTACTACCTACTTTCCCAGTCTAATCTCTAACTTTTTAGAGTGAGCAGAAATCTCATCATATTTAGCAGAGAGTACAATTCTACATGATGCAAAAGAATACTTCTTCTTTTCTGCTTCGAATTCCTCTTTAAGTTTAGCATTTTCTTGAGTGCTTTTCTTAATGCAATCAAGTGCCTTATGCAATCTAAACTCAAGTATGAAAATCTCAGTAGATTTATCAGAAGGAGAAGTATTTCTAGCATTATTCAATAAGCAATAAAGCTTTTCATTCTCACATTTATAGGATAGAATATCCTTTCTAGCTTGCTTATACTTATCTAATACTTTCTTGTGTTCTTCTAACAGATCACTGAAAGCATCAGATAACTCATCATTAGAAAATTCACTCTCTTCATAAAAAAAATTATTTTGTACCTCATTAGATAATGCCATTAAGCATAAATTTACAACTTGATGAGGTCTCTCTTCTTCTTCAGAATATGTTGCTTCGCTTTCACACCATATGCTCGTACTAGTATACTTGTGAGACGATGATCTTCCTTCATTTGATTGTTCATAGTGACTCTCCTTTCTAGCAGTCGTACAATCTTCTTGGATGTGGCCTATCTTCTTGCAGTTGTCACATACAAGCTCTTCTTCGTATAAAGGATTGTGTTGTACCTTAAATCTCAATTCCATCATGCACATATTTGCATCATTATGAAGACTATCCTCCTTTCTGGAGTTGCTAGCTTTGCTTTCATACCTGCACTTAGAAGTAGCTTCAAGAACTTTCCAAATTTTATGAGATGTTGTGCAAGTAGTAATAAAATTGAATATATTTGTGTTTACAGTACAATAAAAGATATGCGTAGCTTTTGCATCAAGGCTAGCTAACTTCTTCTCTTCCTCCGTGTAACTATAATAAGGCTTGTTGATTATAGAGGATGTGAGAATAGAAGTGATAGTAGGCTTTTTGTAGCCATTGACAACAATTGACCATAAGTCAAAATCTAGAGACTTCAGGTAGAAGCCCATTCGTGTCTTCCAATAACTATAGTTTGTTCCATAAAATAGTAGGAGTCTATTTGTGGATTGCTCTTCAGTTGTGAAGTACATACGTGCCATATGTGATACTGTGATCTATGTAACAACTGTAATAAATAAGAATATAATAGCAATATTACCTTGTTTTATCTGTATAACCTGCTCTGATACCAATTATAGAAGCAATTGGTATGAGCAATAATACCTCTATAAGGAGCACTCACTCTGATACCAATTGTTGGAGCAATTGGTATAAGCAATAATACTTATATAAGGAGCACCTGCTCTGATACCAATTGTAGGAGCAATTGGTATGAGCAATAATACCTGTAAGGAGCACCTGCTCTGATACCAATTGTAGGAAATTGGAATCAGAGGTTAACAATTGATAATAAGGATCTACTCTTAGGATGTTAAGCCAGATAATAGAGTCCTAGCTCTGATACCAATTGTATGAACGAATTGTAAAGCGCAATACTCTAGAGAGGGAGGAGGGGTGAATAGAGTAGGCAGAGAAATTTAGCTAATTAAAAATATTAGCAGCAAGATCACAGAATATATATCACAGATATGTAACTGAAAAATAGAGAGCAGAAAGTAAATGCAAACACAAGAATGTATACTCGTTTTCCTCTTCTAAGGACTAGTCCGGTCGGAAGAACTCTACCTTCCAATTGAATCTACTATGGAAAATCATCGTAAGTTTTCTTCCGAAGTTCTTGCAACTTCTACAACGCGAGCTTTGATCTGAAGTACTCGACCAACTTCAATTATGAAGTGTCTATCTTCAATCAAGCCTCTGATTATAATCACTCTGAAACTTCTAGACCGTACCGTACTGGCAAATCGACTAGAGGATTGTAACTAGCTTGGAATTTGAAAATGAATAGCTCAGAATACTTTGGAAGAAGTAGTAGGCTTATAGAGAAGAGATATGAAAGTGAATTGGTGTGTTGAAATGATCGAAATCCTTCTCTATTTATAGTTTTTCCAAAGGCGTAATTCTAACAAAATTCGGGCAGAATTCAGACATAACTCTTTGAAAAAATCTCGGCAAGATCCGTAACTGCAGGGAGACCAAGTTCAAAATCCAACGTTCACTAACCGAACTCTGGCCAAATTTGGGCCAAACTCAGGCCAAATTCTGTTAGAGTTCTGTCAGGGTTTTTGTAAATTAGTTTTTAGGATTTTTGAAAAGTTCAAGCAGTTAGGAAGTAGTTTGGACTTTTATAAGTGGACTTATTTTCAAAATGGAAGGGTATTTTGAAAATATTTCTTTGATAGCCTATTTGCCAGTACGATACAGTGTACATCGTATTCCTAGACACAATAAATGTAAAAATTATATTGATAAAATAGGAAAACCAAAAGCCCTTTGATGACGCCTTTCTTCTGAAATTTGAGCAGACCTGAAGAAGCATTTTTTCTTGACGGCAGTCGTCCAACGATAAACAAATCTGGAAATATGAATACCTTTCGATGGCTTTGCCCCCGAACCCCCACGGGTGGCGCTACCCCATAGACCCCTGTCTGCTGACCGGGCAGCGAAAACCCTGATGTGAGGCTCCGGATAGGTCGTTGGGTGGTTCAGAAAAATCTCCTTGTATAATGCCGTCTTTGGCCCATCAATAATTCTCTATTGCATATGTCCTGGTTTGATAAAGCTTGATCATGCTTACTGCATGTCTACAAGTACATGTTAGACAAACAAACTAATATGATACAAGCATAGCAATATTGATATAGAGAATATTTAGAAAAATGCTAAGTTTAAGTAGCAACATGATAGTGATTACATGAATATTAGTGATGTCGTTATGTTAAACTTAATCGATTCGCCATATTCAAAAACATGATATAATCATTGTGCTAACAGTGTCAGGTTGGCCAAGTGCCTATCTGGCCATGCGCCTCTCTGGCCTGGCACCTTCGGCCCAGCGTCCATTCTGGCCTTGGCGCCATTGTGTGCCTATGCGCCTCTCTTGGCCCTAGCACCCTTGTGTGCCTAGGCGTCATCCTGGCCTTGGTGCCTCTTGAATCTCGTGCCACTCCCCGTGTGCCACCTGACCTGATGGTCGTGCACCATATAATGTGCGCCCAGTATGATGCATCCACCTCTATGTCTCTTCCTTGTTCATTCATCTATATGTTTGGTGATTCCTGACTTGTACCCTGAGCTTTGACCCGATCTTAGCATGGCTATTTTTGACCGTTTTTGATTATTTAAGCTGTTTTGTAGCTAAAACCTTGAAAACTAAAATCATGAAGGTTATAGATCTTTGTCTTGGCTTCAATAATCTTCTTATTTTACTTTAATTGGAGTTTATATGCAGCGGATAATTTCAATCATAGTTTTGGTCTTTTGGCATGTTTTTTGTACTTGGCCGTTTTGATATTTTTTTTTTTACTGTAATAAATTCTTAACATGATTAGATAATCTCGTATAATTAGAGAATAATTGTATACCCTATATACACTTGACACTAGCACATGTTCAATTTTTATTCTATGTCTTGTACGTACTTTTATTTATTCCTTTTCACATGCTATTATATGTCTTTCCTTTCGATTCTTTTTATATGCCATGATATGTATTGCCATGCCTTCCCAAATTTATTGTACTTTGTAGTCTATTCCATGTCTAGAATTTCTTTGTTATGGCCTGTCGTGGCGCACTCATGTTACATGTCTTCTTTGCTTACTAGATAGTGACCCGTCGTGGTGCACTCTTGTACATATTTTTCTTGCTTATATGATAGTGGTCTGTCATGGCGTACTCCCTATTTTTTCTATAGTGGCTCGTCGTAGCGCACTCCTAGCTTCCACCTTATTATATTTTCTTATTGTGGCTTGTTATAGTGCACTTTCTTGTATTGTCAAGTCTTACATATCATGTCTAGGATGGATTCTGCGGAATGTCACACCCAAAATCCAACAAAAACATATTAAGAACTAAACAACTAGCATGATTATCTAGATCATTGGGAGGGAAGAATTTCCCAATTACCTGCAAGCCCTTTGTCCCAGCCCCAACCTGAATAGATTTGGAGCTATCTGTCATGATGAGCACACTTCCAGCATACCGCCGAGTGTTGCACTTTGTATATGTCTATAGGGTACATTTATCTCCTGGGTGATGTACCTACTATTGTATATGTCTATAGGGTACATTTGTATCCTGGGCGATGTATCCAATATTAGATCTTAGGATACGTTTGTCTTCCGGACGATGTATCCACCATTACTTTCTTTTTCTTTTGGCCTCGATAATTCGGGTAGTCCGCAAGGCAGGTAACTGGATTGGATTTCTTAAAAGTGCATATGTTGGTAATTAGGATTTTGATAACCCTAGTTAGCTAACGTATAAAGTCGTACTCATTGCTTGGCCGTGATTGTTGTATGGAGTCCAGTCTAGTCTAGTTTTGTCTAGACCGTGTCCGTATGTTTAATTCAGTACATTGTTGTTTATGCTTTACTTTTGTCGATAAATGATTAAAGGCTAAGTTCTGTTCAGGAGAAGGGTTAAAACCTCGGTCCTTGTTTGATTTACGGGTTGTAAACTGGGTTCCGAATTAGTTCCCAAGTCATCTAGTCATTTTTTGTCCTATTCAGTACTGTCACTCCATACATGATCTTTATGCCATACAATGATTAGAGACTACGTTCTGTTCAGAAGAAGGGTTACAACCTCGGTCCTTGTTTGGTTTACGGGTTGTAACTTGGATTCTGGAATAGTTCCTAAGTTATCTTATCATTGGTCGTCCTATATAGTTCTTACATGCTCACACGTACCATTTCTCTAACATGCCAACTGGTCCCAGTTACCCTACATGTTACATGTCCCAGTTGTCTCCCATGGTCATATGTTCAGTTATCTCACAAGCAATACATGATCCCCAAGTCACCATGCTCTCATGACTCGGCTATCTCACATGCTTACATGACCAATTAATTTTACATATTTTCGAGCTTCCGTTTACTTAGCAAGGCTACACTTTACGATATGTCACATGTTAATTACTTTTTGTCACATGATGCTTTATTTATTGTCTTTTCTATTATCGGGATAAGTACATTGGTAGTGCACGAGTCTCGATCCATATTTACTTATTTTTGTCTCTATCTATAGTTATGTTAGTTATTGCTGGTTTTAGTTCGTAGGTTCGGCTTCCTTCTTGGTACTTGCTATTTGGGGTCTGACACCAATAGTTTTGTTTGGCCAGATCTGATAGAGGAGCCCGAAGGATATTTCGTACTATCTACTCGACGGTGACTATGCGGAGCACCAGAGTACCTTAGTAGGTTTATTATATCATTCTCCCACTAGTTATGTATATTATTCTTTCGTGGTAATTAGCCTCCGAGCACGTGTTTAGCTCGTGTTTTGGGATTTTGTTATGTAGCCTACGGGCCTAAAACATGATGTCCGTATTCTAGACTATATTTAGAGCTTATCATGTATGACTAGTACTCTGGTTAGTTCTTTATTTTGTATTGCTAGCTTCATGATCATCCATGTATATATAGTTTGGGACGCTTAACTATTTTATGTCTGATAATCATACTTCTTGTACTTTGCATATTTGTCTGTGAGGGAGATATCTAGGATTCTTGACCCAGGTTTGACGGTTGGCTTGTTGTAGTAACCCCCATGTCTTGACAGCTTGTACGTATTTTAGAGTACTCTAGTGTACAAAGCTGGCCTGGTCCGTCCCTACTTGCCAGTATTCAGGTTCTGGGACGTGACACTAAATATTAAATATTTTCAAGTAGATACATAAAATTTTAAAAAGACAAAATCATCCCTTCCTTCCAACCCCTCCCTCCCCTCTCCTCCCTAAGTTGTCCCCACCCCCATCCCCCACTCTGCCCCTGCCCCGCCCCCGATCCTCGTACCCCCCGACCGCAACCGCCCAATGGCCCCCTCTCTCCGGGAATACGCAAGCGACGGCGGTATCGCTGGTTGGGGGCGGGGGGAGGAGGTAGGGCGAAGGGGTAGATCGCACTTCTATTGGGGAGTAGGGGTAGTTTTACGTTTTAAACAGGAGTATTTTGTTCCTAATTTTTTTAGGGTATCAAGTTGTTACAAAAAAATTTTAGGATACTAAATTTAAAAATTGAAATAGTTGTGGATATCAAGTTGTAATTAAATCCGTTATAAATTTCAAAATTTAAACTCAGTCGCTCACTATTCTCACTGTGTGAATGTGACTTCAGTCACTTTATCATTAATGCAGTTCACATCACTAACTCAAAAAAACTTTAGAAAAAAATTGTGACTCAGATTCAAAGAAGGAAGACTTTTTTTTGACTTGTGACAGTTGTTGCTACTTAGAGCATCATTAGTAGTTGGGACTCTCAAATGCAATTTGGGGCCCAAAATTTAAAAAAAAGAGTAAATGTAGAATGTGTTGGATTTGCGTCAGAATAGTAGAAAATCATAAAGTGATCTCCGGTCTCAAAGATTATGTGGTCGAAAATTAATGTAGAAAAAAAATAATATAAAGTCTAAAATCTAGAAAGTTGGACTCCAAATTGAGATTTACTATTCTACAAAACGAGTTCCTACAATCTTCAATCTAGAAATTGGGAGGCCCAACCCTTAGCACCTATGGGTGGGATGGGACCGAAATTATAAAAATTAGAATTAGGAATGAGACTTACTATTCTACAAAATGAGCTTCTACGTTCTAAATTTAGAATCTAGAAAAAGGGATGGGCCTTACTAATGATGCTCTTACTAACACAATCACTTTTTTTTTTCTTTTTCTGCACATCTTCTCTATCAATATCAAACACCACCATCTACCATGGAGATAAGATGGGAGTGCAATTTGAAACAGTGAGAGTGAATATATCTCATTTTTTGGGGTACATAAATAAAGTCAAGAATATTTATAAGTCAATGTCAGGTACTCACAGCTCAGTCACTTTCTCATTTATTAGAGCATCTCCAACCCTATTATGAGTTTGGAAAAAATGGTTGTTATATAAGAATGACAAGCTTTATTTTCAAAAGTACTTCTCTAATGCAAATGTGAAATAAAGTATGAAGTTGACATGGCAAGGACAATGTGAAGTTGGTTGTCTAGATTTAGACAATGCACTTCACCATGACTTTATGTTCACATCATCAATTGTGAATAAAAATGTTTATATAAAAAAATTAGCATAGTAGATGTTGTCTTTGAAGTTGTAAAAAAAATTCTTTATTGTCTTCTCATACTTTTGCATTGGAGAAGACTTTTCAAACTCATTGCCACCTATAGAAGACATTATCTTGTGTCTCTTGCCACCTAAGAATCACAACACAAAACAAGACTACCATATATTTTTATGAATGCACTCCATTGCAACACACCAGACATAAAAAAAAGAGAGGAAAAGAACAACAAAAACAGAAGAGGAAGAAGAAGAAGGAGAAGTAGAAGACTCGGCAGCAGTAGAAGAAGACGACTCACCTACGACTGGCGGCGTCCGCGGCTGCTTATGCTATTGTCCAGTGCTCCTGCAGTCCGCCTCTCCACCGTGCGCTCACGCCTAGGCGGGCCATTGGTGCCTAGCTCCTAGGCGGCGTCTAAAACCGCCTTTCATAACACTCCGTCCTTGCTCCTAGATCAAGAAGGCACCCACATTAGAAACATTTACCAGGTGAGTATCTAAACCTACTCTCTTTTTCTTCTACCATTACATTAATATAGTGAAATTTATTTTTATTGTCTTTAATTAGATCGATTGACGATCTTGTTTTAGCATTTGAGATAAATTTTGAAAAAAAATTTATTGGAGGATCTTATGAATGTATTCATTTAGGTCAATATCGATCTCAGTATAGATGGATAATTTTATGTTTTTTGTGAGATTAATTATAAAAGGATAATAGGATGTTTTACATATACATTCCCTTGGAAAAAGCACATTAAAAAATCTTGTAGATATATATTTCATAAGATTTCATAGAAGTTCACGAAGATTCGGTTAATAATTCTCTCTATCAATTTACATATTTTTGGAGGAATTTCTTTTTAGTTCATATTTGGATTATGTTGATTATCAGTCCTTTTATACATTTGCATGGCACCGACATATCAAACCTCAATAATCTGATTCACGATGTTAAAAGTACTAGAATTCAAAAGATATTGTAGAAGATTATGTTTAAGCCAGGTTCTGAGTTATAGATAGCAATGAAATCATTACCATTTTTTGAGTTTCTAGAAATACACGACTTTGAGGAGTAATTTTCTTTTTATTTTCCATATTCCATTATAGTCATTAAAGGTTGATCTTAACAATAACTCAAGAAGAGGCTGCCGGGGCTTATGATGTGGCAACAATCAAGTTCAGGGGCCTTAATGCCATCACGAACTTGAGTTCAGCCGATACGATGTGGAAGCTATAGCCAACAATGAGATACCGAACTACAAAAAAAAGGCTTTTAGCGACGGCGGGATCCGTCACTAAAAGTCATTTTTCCGTCGTTAAAGCCAAATAGCGACATATCAGTGACGGAAATGGTTTGTCGAAAAATCATGTGTCGCTAATTTAAATCAGTCGCTAGTTTGTCAAAAATAGCGACTGATTAGTGACGCATTTTGTGACAAGCTATTTATTGGAAAATGCGACGTAATAGCGACGAAAACTCTGTCGCTATAGTTACCGACGAACTACCGACGTCGCAGCGGCGTAAATCAGCATGAGAGTAGCGACGGACTAGCGATGGAAAATTACGTCGCTAAGATGTTTCCGATACGCTTTTGGTGTCGGACAGGAACATAGCGACGGAATAGTAAGTAAAATTTACGTCGCTATTCAGTTGCTATACTGGAATATAATATTTTCCAGAACCTTAGCGACGGAAACTACAGTCGCTATTCCGTTAGTAGCCTGCAAAGTAAATTTTCCAGGCATGTAGTGACAAAAAAATCGTCGTTGTTCCGTCGCTAGCCTACAACGTTCCAGGTTTTACGTCGCTGTTCCGTCGTCATTCCGTTGCTAAATACAATATTGCATGTCAGTATTCGTGTTTCCTGCACTCCACATCCCTGTCGACAGTTACACACACAATATACAGTCATATAAATAGTTTCCAAATATAATATCAGTATTCGTGTTTCCAGCAATCCTTATCCCTGTCGACAATTTTACAGTAGGCACACGTATCAGTATTTGTGTTTCCTACAAATTCTCAGTTTCATGCACACGTATCCCAAATGTTTTAATACAACACATACACACATATCCAAAATTAGCTTCATACACACATACGAATAATGTTTTAATATAAGAAATATTAATACACATATCTAAAATATTTTAATACAAGAAAGTACTGGTACAGTAAATCTAGGTCGTCGGGCGTGATGGAAACCTCTCGGCGGGCATGATGAAGACCTTTCGGCGAACTTAATAAAGATCCAAACTGCAAACGTGAACGTCGACCTCTCGGCGCTATAGAAAAATCTGAAAGAAATAATAAGTGATGATGTGTTAAAAATAAAAACTACTGTCATGTCATTATACTAATGGAACTCGTATATTAAATTAAAACGTACGTACTAGTCTGATTCATCTTTCTAAGAGTCTTCTGAATCATCGCTTGATTCCGAAGTGTCTTCTTCTGCTTCTTCATTTTCACTATCACTATGATCTTCATCTTTATCTTGCAATACTTCTTCCTTAACATCTTCCAATTCTTTATCAATGTTAACCTCCATAACGTCATCTACCGCAACCTCCATATCTTCTAAATCCTCTTTCTCAACACCAGCCAAACTTATATATGTTGGTTGAGGCTTGACCACCTCTTCCTCTTAGTAGGCTACATCCCTAACATTATATGTATTTCTTGCTTTGGTTTTGCATACAGCCCACCAATCTAGGGTACTGCACCGTCGGCTAGGATAACTCGTATAGTACACTTGAACGGTTTGAGTAGCCAACACAAATGGTTCAAAACCTCCATATCTTTTCCATGTTTTATATCAACAAAGCCAAATTGTTTGTCAATCTTCCATCCTTGCTTGGGTGTTGTGTCGAACCAATGACATTTAAAAAGCACAATCTCCGTATCAACAGAATATTCAATCTTTACGATATCTCTTAGAACACCGTAGTAGTCGAATTCGGGATCGGCATCGTAGACTGAGGCTCTCACACAAACTCCTAAATTTTTGGTATAATTAGCCTCCTCATCGACAAATGAATGATTGATAGGCTTATCAGTAGTTCTAAAGTTAAAGCCATTGATTGTATATCCTCTCCAATACTTCGTCTTCTTGCTCGGTCCAATAGGAATTACTCTTAGCCCTTTGTTCTGCAACTGTATACCAGGACGGAAGACCTAGTGTGGGTAGTATCAGAAAAGTCATTAGACAAAGTATGGGTAGTAACATATCGAATTTAGAATGGCTAATGATTATAATCCTTACATAATTTCAGAACCACAACGGAAACTTCATATCGACCTCTCTAGCAAGATCATCATCATCAATATCAGGTCTTTCCATTCAAATCTCAGCTCTAAAAGTACTGGAATAATAGGGAGAAACGTTAGCACACTTCTAAATATTGAATTTAGAATGACTAAATGGTGTCGCTTACTTTTTAATATCTTCCATCTCTTGGATACCGCTATTGAGGCATATATACCGATGTGCGGCTTCAAACTCATCGTCATCCAACCATCGTAATTTAGTCGCACTTGTCGACTTGCCCCCCACATTGAAGATTGTACGGATCCCTTTGTTCGGTGCATTGATATCACCTTCATCATTCCTCGGTGCTCTATTCCGATTTGTTCGGACATAAGTATCGAAGTAGATCGAGCAGAAGTTAGAAACCTCCTCAATGCTGTACACTTTGCATATTGAAGCTTCTACATGAGCCTTATAGCCCACTTTCTTCTTCAGGTGACCTCGATATCTATAAGAAATATATTGAATATTAGAATTATTTAAATAAAAAAATTATAAATTAGAAGATTATTTTACATCTCTCAAATGGGTACATCCATCGATAATAGACGGGAACACCGACACATGCTTAGTATGCAAGATGAATCGGCAAATGTTCCATACTATCAAAGAAGCCGGGAGGGAACACCCTTTCTAACTTGCACAACGTCACTACAACTTTCTCCTCAAATTCTAGCTTATGTTGCACCGTCAACTTACTTGAACACAAATCTCTAAAGAAGATAGATAACTTGGCCAGCAGAGTCCACACATGAGAAGGTAGCATCTCTCTAAAAGCGATAGGAAGTAACCGCTCCATGAAAATGTGACAATCATGACTCTTCATCCCTATCAACCTGCGTTCGTTGAGATCGACACATCTCGCCATATTCGATACGTAACCGTCAGGAAATCTCAACTTTGAACTACATTTACATATTATCAGTTTATCATCTCTACTCAATGTAAATAGTGCTGGAGGCTTCACCCAGTTACCATTGGACCTTTGCGACAGATGCAATTCTGGACGCTTGCAAATAATTTCTAAGTCCTTCCTTGCTTTAGTATTGTCTTTTATTTTTCCCTTAATATCCATCACAGTATTAAATATGTTGTCAAATAATTTTTTTCAATATGTATGACATCAAGATTGTTTCTTATGTGATTGTCCGGCCAATAAGGCAAATCCTAAAAGATACTCCGTTTCGTCCAATTGTGATGTTGTCCGAAACCTTCAATGTGATGGCCCGATCCCGGATTTTCCATGACAGTCGGTAAATCTCGAACCTCTTCCCAAACTACATCTTTCGTTAATCTCAATGGGGGAAGAGCTACTTCCCATTTACCAGCCCTGAAGTCATCTATGTTCCTTCTCCACGAATGTGACGAAGGAAGAAACCAGCGGTGGCAATAAAAAAACATGCCTTTCCTCCATTCTGAAGGCAAAATGCCTTACTCATCACCATGCATATCAGACATGACATAATACCATGAGTACTCCACCCCGATAACATCTCGTAAGCTGGAAAATCGTTGATGGTCCACATGAGCATCGCCCTCATCTGAAAGTTCTGTTCCATCGATATATCAAACGTCTGGACGCCAAACTGCCATAATTATTTCAATTCGTCCACCAACGGTTGCAAGTAGATATCGATGTTCTTCTTTGGATTTCTTGGACAGGGTATGATAAGTGTGAGGAACATGTAAGGAGTTTTCAGGCACATCTACGGTAATTGATTGTACGGGGTTAAAATCATCGGCCAACAAGAGTATTACGTCCACGACTGTCCGAATGGAGTGAATCCATCAGAACATAAAGCCAATCGAACATTCCTAGGCTCCGCAGCAAAATCAGGATGACACCGATCAAAATGCTTCCATGCTTCTCCAACGCCAAGATGAGATAATTCTCCTTCATCCATCTTCCGTTCTTTGTTATGCCATGTCATGTGTTGTACAGTATTTGCAGACATATACATCCTCTGCAGCCTATTTGTGATTGGCAAGAACTGTATGTACTTGTACGGGCGCTTCCGCATCCGGGCAATTCATTTTCTTCTGCCCCGTATTGGCTTGTACCGGTTATCGTCAGAGAAAATGCATTTGTCTTTATCACTTTCTCCTTGTAGTATAGCATGCAACCATTTTGACAGTAATCTATCTTCTGGTAGCCCAATCTGAGTTTCTGCACCATTATCTTCGACTTGCAGAAGCTTTCAGGCAAATCATTTGATCCTTTTGGCAACAACTCTCTTACAAGCTGAATTATCCAGTCATAGCATTCTTCCGGTAAGTTAAAATTAGATCTAAGGTTCAACAGCCGCATCACCACCGATAATACCGAATGAGAATCATAACCCGGATATAACGGAGTATCAGCGTGCTTGAACATATCGTAGAACTCCTTTGCATCAGGATTCAGATCCTCACGTGCCACAGCAAAATCTAATACCATCTCACGTGCCAAGTTTGTTGGTTGTCGATATTCAAAATTATCTCTGAGAGTAGAATCTCTCACCTCGGTATTGAAGAAGGACTGAGATTGCGAAGCCTGAGATTCTTCTTGATTAATCCATACGTTGTAGTTCGGCATGAAACCCTTCTTGTAAAGGTGCTCTCTCACGAGTGACACCTCTCTAAATGATATATTCTTACATTTGACACAAGGGCACTTTATGCGCCTTCCGTCCATGAAATCGGCATGGCTACTTACATATATGAGAAATTGCTCGACGCCCGCCTTAAAATCGTCCGTCAAGCCAATCATACTCTCATATTGCCGATTGTACTTCCACGAACGGTCAGTAAGTATCGACTCGTGGTTCTAATCCACGTGAATGATTCTGCACTAAGAATTAAGATGCTATATATCACTTGGTATCATAAAACAAACCTAGTATAACTTGGTATGTCGTACCCCTCACGTACATTCACTCATAAAACAAACCTAGTATAATTAGGTATCACGTTGATACTCAATTATCAAATTGATATTCAAGTATATATCGCATTGATCAATCAATTACCTTAGTAATCTAAAACTACTACACCTATTTATTTCGTGTCTGTGTTCCATCAAATTTCTAAAGCTATTATACCAATAAATTTCTATTTATCTACTATACCTACTACTATACCGATAAATTTCAAACACGAAATTGAAATTGAAACCCTAGAACATGTTGAGAAAACATAAATAAAACATAAATAAAAATAAATACAAATTAGGGTTTAGGGTTTCGGACCTTGAAGAGGTTGGTCACGGAGAGGATCTCGGAGAAGGGGGGACGTCGGAGGGGGGCGCCGGAGGGGGAGACGCCGGAGGGGGTGGTCGCCGGAGGCGGGATCGCCTGAGGGGGGCACGACAGAGGAGGAGAAGAGAGAGGGTATACGGGGTTTTGAAGTAGGAGAAGAGGGAGGACGGAGTGGGGGAGCACGCCGAAGGGAGGTGGTCGCCGGAGGTGGGGGCTCGACGGAGGAGGAAGAGAAGAGGGGGTGGTTAGGGGGTTCGATCAGAGGAGGAGAAGAGGGAGGGGGCCGAAGTGGGTGAGGGCACCGGAGTGGGCCGCCGGAGGGTGCCGCAGTCGGGGGGGGGGGGGGGGGGAGAGGGGTGCAAAGAGAAAGATTTTGAGAGTGAGAGAGAGATTGGGAAATTTTTGAAATTTAAGTAACTTTCGAATTTTCACAGCAAATTAGCGACGAAAATTTTTCGTCGCTACGATGTCGCTACATGAAAATGTCGACATTTACAGCAGCTTAGTGACGTATATATCTGTCGCTAATCAGTCGGTTGACATATTCCGTCGCTAAATGGTCATTGATCCGTCGCTAAACTTATAAAAAATTTAAATGAAAAATCCGTCGCCCGTAAGTCGCTTGTCCGTCGCTAATTGGCGACTGTTTATGTCGTCGCTAATTTTTAGTCGCTATTTGCCTGTATTTTGGTAGTGCTGATAGGGAGATAATTCATTAGCGTCATGCAACCTACTTCAGAGCATCAGGACATTAGCCTCCATGCTCCTATTCCAGACGACTGTTGTCCACCCTGCTACTCTAGGCAAAATCGGCTCCGAACTTTATAGCCAGAGTTTGCTAACTTGAAAATAAGATCCACTACACAACTAGTTCCAGAAAAGGAGATGTTCCTGCAGTCACATATTGAAACCTCATAGTAGTTATCTGGCTATAGCACTTGTTTTCCATAAAAATCAATAAAGGTATTACCGAACCCTGGAATTGATTGCAAACTCACTTGTACAAAGAAGGGCCTAGAAAGAAAGCCTAGGAAATATTCTAAGTACAATTGTTTAGTTTTGATTTTGGAGGGGGTGACGGTGGAGGCTCGGGAAAGTGCTATCAACTCTGCCTTACTCCGTGGACTATCTGATGCAGTCTCTAGCTCGTGAAGATATTGCTTTTTTCTTGAAGGTTGCCAGCCTTTTGCAGGGGTGTGGCACCCTGCTATTTATAATAGGATAGATTTTGAGTCGCATAGACGACTTGCGGCCACATGGCTGATTTGCACGCGAAGACCCGCTCTTGGGCTGCCATCTGTCGGTTTGTTAGAATTTTGTTACAGCAAATCTGGGTAGTTAAGGAATTGGTCAGATTGCCACGTGTCCCATTGCGTATAATATTCTCAGTCTTCGATCATGCGGGGTCGCGTGAGAATCATGCATGTGGCCTGGATCACAATTACTCCCGGATACCTGTAGTTCTAGAAATTTTGGGGCCGCATAAGCTGGGCCGCATGAGGTTCATGCGGCTTGGATGACGCTTGTTTGGACGCATGGAGGCGTACGAACCCTGCTTTTGGGCGACGTCTCACGTCTTATCTTTCTTGTCGAAGTGTCAGAACTGTCATATTTTACCAGGACTTGTCAGCTTTATCAGTCGAACTGCTTCTCCTTGGTCGTAAATTTTTCTTCTACAGCTGTTCGTCGATGGGCTGCATATGTCTTTGAACAGTTATGCAGCTTTCCTTCATATGAACCTATTTAGCCCGAAGTACCTATGCGACAATTTGTAATCCGCATAAACTCCATATTTTTTATGTTTCTACAAGACCCCCTTCAAAGTTTCCAAATTGTAAATTTGGAATACTTTGAAAAAGAAGCATAAAAAATATGCCAAGCCGTAGGGAGTCTTCAAGTTGCAGGAAATGGTTTTCGAACTTGAGTCGCAGAGAAATACTGAGCCGCAGAACAAATCTTGAGTCGCAGGGACGCTTTGAGCCGCAGAGAGTCTGCCAGCTGTCACTACTGCATTAAATTCTCCTGACTCGGTTATGGATCTATTTTCGAGTTGAAGCCGACGGTTACTGGGGATAAAGTTCCCAAACGTCGACTCTATCTTTAATGATCTCGAAAATCGAAGAGACGCTCGACGGTTACTAGGGATAAAGTCCCCAAACATCGTCTCGAGAATCGAAGAGTCTCTCTTCAGCAACTATATGAATATGAGTCATTCAGAGAGAGTCTTTCCTCTTTCACCTTCTCCTCCTTATACTTTCTGCTATGGCTCCAAAAGCTTCTAAGTCAATTGGTGCGACGGCCAAAGGGGAGAGACTTGTTTCCCCGTCGAGAGCGGTAGACACTCCTTCCATTCATTACGATGTGTAACCTTCTCTGCTATAAACTTGGTCGATGTATGCCCTATCTCGTCTGGACCACATGCATTCTATACGATAGGGCTGCACAGACTGAGTCGCATAACTGCTGCTTATCCAAACTTAAACTGGCTGAGTGCCTCAAGATAAATTTGTATAAACTTTTCATGACCGAGCCGCATAGGTACCGCATGAGCACTTTATGATTGGGTCGCATGAATACTGTAAGATTGGGTCGCATGATCGCCTTGTGACTGATTGGGCCGCATGAGTTTTTCATGACTGAGCCGCATGATAATGACTGAGCTATATAAATGCTGCATGAGTGCTTCATGAAGCTAGCCTCACAACTGTGGACTGTATGAGTTATGTTTTGGCTGGGCCGTTTAACTTGCTAGGTCGCATAATAGAGTTCTTTGTTGCTATATGACTATCTTCTTTTCTTTTGATTTTTGTAGCATCTGTGTCGAAGATTGAGACCATTGCGAAGGAAGAGGTGCTGCCCCCTTTCATCAAACAAGAGTCACCGTTCGTTAAAGTTGAGGTAAAAGAGGAGCTGGCGTCCATCAGGGAAGGGATTGCTATCAAGGAGGAGCCTAAGTCCGAGGACAGTATTATTGGGAGTTCTGACCCTCTGTCCTTGTCGGAGACTCCATTCAAATAGATCTTTCGTATGCAAAATGGCTAGGGGAATGGTATATGCCTCAGCATGGCTATGATCCTTGACTGTAGGGATCCGTAGGCTACCATGTACTTGATGTTCGTATCCGCCCTTATACTTCCATCTGTCTATAGCTGTATCTTTCGTTCTGCTTCTTTTATAATCCTTTGCTGGAGGTGTAGTCATGTGAATGTAACTGATTTTGAATAAACAGGGTACGGTCACTCTATTTTATTTATGGTATTTTGTGGTGCTTGTACTAGAGGACCTAATACAACATTTGTAAAGGACATCCAACTGGAGGATTTTTGTGGACCTATTGCCCTTTTGTGTATCTGGAAATATGAGCAAATAGATTTGAATGATATTTTGTGGACCTACAACTCTTTGGTACACTGATGGTGTGAGTAATAGATTAGGATAATTTTTTGTGGACTTATCATCATTTTTGTGTACTGGCGATGCGAGTACTGATAATAAGTGGAGAGGAAACCAACGTATTTACTCAGAGGTAATGAGGACGTGGTAAATACGGGTCAAAATAAAGCCTTCCTATTCAGAGGTAATGAGGACATGTTAGGGGTAGGCATGATAGTGATACATCGAACAACTCAGAGGTGCTATCAACGTGGAAGTCTTATGCATTGGGTGATTTGTTTGTGATGGACGGGAAAACAACTCAGAGGTAATATGGACATGGTTGCTTTTTTCTGTTGGGGAGTTCTGTGGACCTATTACCCTTTTTGTGCACTGACAGTGCGAGTAATAGATTAGGATAAGTTGTATGGACCTATTACCCACCTGCGCACCGGTGGTACGGGCAATAGATTTTGAGACAAATTCTTAACGGTAGAAAAGCTATGACCAGGGGGTACATAGATACGACCAAGAGAATTCATTCGGAGTAATCAGAGAGTAAGTTCAGTGGTACCTGAGGGTACGTAACTCAACAATCTGGAGATTTGAAGTCAGAGTGTAAGTTTAGCGATACCTGTGGGTATATAACTCACAATCCGAGAGATAGTTGGAAGGTGTCGTTTAGACATAGTATTTCTTGTTGGTTGATCAATTCTGTCATGTTGTTATTGTGTTATGTTTGATTTTCTTCTGAGATGAATCATATGGGCTAGGTCACCCAGTTATGAAATCTAGAATCTTCGATAGTCGTGTTAGCTGGCATAGTGAGGACATATAGTCAGATTTAGGATGTATTTCTCGGGTGTGGGAATTTAAGATTTTTGTTGCCAAGCATACGGCAATAAAAAATTTTTAAATACCATGATTCTAGAGGTATGTGCCTTAGTCGAGGACTCTGTGATTATTGTAGCCTTGCTCACTAGCACGACGAAGATTCTGAGTATCATAATTTTGGACAGATGCATATGATTATCTGACGGTATGTTTGAGACTTTGATTGTGGGGTGTTTGACCTAGAAGGACTACTACCATCTTAATTTCGATTACGAAATTTTTCTAAGGTGGGTAGACTTGTAACACCCAGTTTCTAAAATAAGGATAATTTTGAAATTTTGTGTTTTAATTTATTTAATTATGATATTTAAATAATAATATGATTTTTGGTAATTTTTAATCATTTTAAAACTATTTAAATATCATGACTTGTAATTTTGATGTGCAGCTAGTGAAGCCGTAGAGACTGTCAGCCCTAGAGCCTAACCATGTGGGTAGAGATTTTGTTTAGTACATTTAGCTTGAGGGTATTTTGGTTATCTTGAATTTATTTGAATTTATTATAATTATTTGGAATTTAATATATATTATTTTGAATAGTGTGATTTAATATTATTTAATTGATTGCCATGTGATTGTTATTAGCCCTAACCTAGATTGGACCTAACCTAGATTAGACATAGCTAGTCTTAGTTAGCCTTGGTTAGTATTAGTTAGTATTGGTTAGTTGGTCAAGTCATTACTAGTTAGAATAAACTAGGTTGCAACTTGATTAAAGGGGGATCTAGATTTTGACCATTGAATATACTAGATGGAATGAGAGCCCTTAGATTGATTCCCCAAAACCCTAACCCTAGCATTTATGACCAGCCTAGGGATTCCCCCATCACTATTTAATCCCTCTCAAATTTAGTTGCCTCTTTTATCCATCCCTTCATTTTCTAGAGAACAAGGTTTGTCTCCATTGAAACTCTTCCTATTTTGATCAATATAAATCCTTTTTCATTCAAACTTCTTCCATGGTGAACTAAATCCTATTTTTCTACTGTTCATGGAGGCCAATCCCAGTTGGAGAGCAATTTGGAGGAGCTAGCTAGCAAGAAGAACCACCCCCTTTTGAAGCTTTTTCATGCAAATTGCACATATAGGTAACTCCCTATTCCCTCCACCAAATTTTGATTTCTTTGCATGGATAAGAAGCCCTAGGTGTCCTCTCTCTGTAGGAATAGGTTTTGCTAGGTTTCGTGTCCTTTACGTGTCAGTATCGGACACGTATCATGACATGTGTGCATGTGTTTGATGAAATGTCACAAAGGATTTTATTTTCGATTTTGAAAATCTAATTACATGGGATTATAGATCTATGTGTGTATAATATATTTTGTGAAGACTGATGTGGTTTTTGTGTCAATTTTGGGTCAAAATCAGGTGCGGACACGCTGTACGACACGCGTGTGTGCTGTCCTGCTACCCGTGTCCTGTTTCTCCCTGGACACAGCGTTTCGACACACGAAACTTGGTATAGAGGTTGGAGCAGTGACTGACAAGTCACTCCCCAAGTTTCATGACACCTCGTTTCGTGTCGAACACGAAAATGAGGCCGCACGGATTTTGTACTGGACTGAACACGCGAATTTGGGGGTTCTGACACGGGCTTTGTGTCCCTCATGGACACATTGTGGTGACGTGTCAGGGATACGAACACGCAGCCCTATATGGGGCAAACACATGGGCACGAGCATGAGTCGTGTCGTGCCCTGTGTCGCGTGCACGAGGCCGTGTCCTCGTTGCACGAGCCTGTCCGATGCATTGTTTACTGTCACATTAGTGTCTGTAAATTCGACACAGTTGGACACGTTTTGGGACACGAGTATGACCCCCATGACACATGTACATGTGGAGAAACAATTGTGAACACCTGTTTTGAACTTTGAATGGGTTTATGTGATTATTTGGATTCGAAATTGGGGTTTTTCCCATTTTAACTAATACAGTGTACATGTTTGAGTTTTCTGGATTAAATATATTTTAACTGAATTTCTTAGGATTAATTTACAATACTAATTAACCTACACATGTCTGAGCATTAGCTAACATGTTGGGGTTATGACTATTATGAGTTTTAGTTTCAAAATTTGGGTTGAAGGTTGGATTCAAGTTGAAATACTGAAACACTGTTGTTTTTATGAAAATCCTGAACTTGCATCCCTGTTACAACTGATTTTCGAATGTTTATTGCCATGTATACTCTTATGCTTGTGTAATGGTTCATGCTAGATTAGTTTTACATGATAAGATTAAGTTTTGATCAAGGAATGGAATTTAGACATTGAGTTGGACTGTATGTGTGATTGATACATTTACATTAGTTTTTGATTGATTTTCATTTCTATTTAGAAACTAATTTTTTTAACTTAGATTCAATGTTAGTTCCTATGTCATCTGGGTTATTATCAACTGTCAATCGATACCAGTTTCCCTCTTCAAAAACCTGAGAATGGATTCAATTAATTTTAACTGTCAACTCCTATACATTCCTATACACTGTCACATGAGTTTCAACCTGAGAATTGTTTCCATTTTTTTTTCCTTAAACTGATTTGTTTTAACTCCATGTTTATTCCTAACTGGTAGGATTTTAGTTGTTCAAATGATGGATTACACTGTGTATTGTTGGGGGAATTCAATAACAAACTGTCCTGATTCTCCTATTAAGAACTGTCAAATTGATTTGCTGTATAATTTTTTAACTGTCAAATAGTTTCTCAATTCTGAGAATGATGTACCTCTATATACACAAAACTGAATATTAAAACTGATATTGATTCATTCCTTTAAAACTGATTTTGAAGTTTAATTCTCATACCTTATATGGGTTTTGGTTTCATTATTGATATGTGGACAATGAATGCACTATCAAATGCATTGTAAATATGAATGTATGCAATATAATATGTACACACACATTACATTGGTTTGATAGTATCACTCACATCACACATGCCTAACTGAGACACAAATTGACATACACAGGAAAACCTGCCACACACATTGTACAACTGAAACCTGGAACCACCCTGCCTTGTTTTGAAACCTGGGAACAGTCCCTACATATACAGCCCTATAACCTATCATGTAACCCCTTATTAGACCCTCGTATTTCAGTCCTAAAGCCCCTTTAATGGCTGTCCATATTAGCCCATCAAACCACCCACATTGCTGTCCATTAACAACCCCAATATCCAGCCTCTTTCAGTCCATCTGTAGCTGTCCTAACATATCCTAATGACAGTTCTTAACACCCTTGTGGCTGTCCCTTAACAAGCCCTTGGCTGTCCACAATATCAGCCCATTTAACCCCTGTTAACACCCCCTAAAACCACCCATAACAGTACACCATTAGCCCCATATGCAGCCCTATACATACATGTATGTTCAGTACCCTATTTTACTGTTTTCCTAGTCCTATTATTTATGTACACACACACACACACAGGTCTCACTACCCTACATAACACTCTCATATGACACATTCACATTGACACATTTCCTCTCACAAATAATTCTCTACACACAATTGTCTACACACACACATATGTATCTACACCATATCACATACACACTGGTTTCTATGTACACACATGTTTATAGTTCTCTACACACACAACACCCTCACATGTGCCCCTTTTCTATTCTTCTATGTGTAAGCATATATTATAGGTAACCTATATGTTAATGTGTATTACTATATTATATTATATAAATATATCAATATGTGCATTATAATGAGTGTACTATATTATATTATATATACATATATAATGATATGTGCATAGTGACATATGGGTTGGTTATAGACATGATATAGCCTATAGCCTAGGGCTCATAGCCTATGGGTGTGTCTGTTTGCCTAGTGAGTGTCTAGTTGGCTTGTATAGTCTAGAATTGGTGTGTGCTTACTAGAATAGACTAGTTAGACTAGTGTAGAATTGTTTTACTTAGGTTTGACTTAGTTGACCTAGCCTTGACTAGTATAGTTGACTGGAGTTGACCAAGGGTTGACTTTGGCCTAGTTTGACCTAGACGGCATGCAGATTATATTTATCATCCCCTGTATACATCTTGACTTGTGTTGCTCTAACTAGGAGTCAGGTACCTCATCTCGGATAGTACATTTACTTCAGATATTCAGATACGAGGCGAGTACATTCTCTGATAATTTTATATCCTGTTTAGAATTATTTTTCTGCTTTAAATTACTTTAATTGATACTGTCACGTTGGTCACACGGATTAGTACTATATGGATCCTTTCATGAGATGTTATCCCCTCAGGAGCATCGGATACCACATGTTCTGTGCGTTTCACTTACATGGTGTATTACTATTCTTCACGGTTCAATGATCACTTGTGACATGTACTCTCATGATCACAGAGTCTTCTTTGAATCACCCATTTATGGACATTCCCAGATCACCCATTCATGGGCATTTCCAGATCACCCATTTATGGGCCCTCCATGTATCACCCCTTGTGGGCCTTTGCATGGAATCATAACATAACCTGGCTGGATTCTTGTGTATTGATTGGGGGTACGGGGGAGTATAAATAGTCATATGAACAATTCCAAAGTAGAATAGCCATGTACGCCTCTTTAGTATAGCCATGTACAAATCAAGCCGTTCACATGTCGACTTTGTACTCTAAATCACTAGTCACTGGCAGCTCTCTACTTATAGTAGATATTTCTATTACAGTTCTCTCTCTGTTTACATTCTGTACTTTCTTTTAGTTTATGTATCTTACTTTACAGCATGTTTATATTTTCTAACCTGCTATGATCTGTTGAGATGTATTGTGCTCGCTCCCGTCCTGACTGGACCTGTTGAAAATTTTACAGAGGATGATGAGGAACCCTGCACCCCTTACTATGGAGCTTGCCTAGATGACACTCGCGACCTGGACCCCTGGGAAGGTTCAGGCAGCTGCTGAGGACGATACCTTGCTTAGTATAGATAGCATAGACTGTTTTTCCTTTTTATGTTTAGTTGTTGTCCTTGATTTCAGAGTTGTATATTTTAGAGATGTTGAGACTGGTAGTTGTTGAGACTTATGTTATTTCATTTTGATGTACCTCAGTTGAGGATTTTTCTATCTTTTCCATCGTGCTATATTATACCTTTAGATGTGATTGAGACTGTATTCGGCTATGTCACCTCCATTCAGAGTGTATATACTGTACAGGTACCTTATATGTAGTTATAGTTCATGACCTAGAACAGCGTTCTACCGCCGACACTGTGGCGTAGGCTGGGCACTGTTACGTACTCGTACCCTCACGGTGGGTGTGGGTCGTGACACATTTTTAGTGGTGGCCCATGCAGGTCGTGTTTGTGTAGTGGTAATCGAATTAGAGTATCACTACAGCCTGCAGTAGGATTAGGATTATTTTGAGGTACTCAATCACATTAGAAAAAAAAACTCTTAAACTAATCCCTGCCATCTGAATTCCTGTTGGAGATTTCTTCCTTGAATAACTGTCCTCCCTTGAATTATCATTTCTATCTCAGTATTGATTCTTTGTTTGATTTGTCTCCAGGATGGTGATTGAGACACGGTCGCATCGCTCTGGCCCAACAGACACTGGCGAGAGGCCTACCACCCCTCGTCCGATTGTGGACGCTGGGACCACAGTACCCCCTATTTCTGCTCATATAGGAGCTTTTGCAGCTTTTGGGAGTGCACCTCCACCTGTCCGGAGGTCTTTCTCCGTCATTCCAGATATGACTCAGCAGCAGTTACCTTCAGGGACAGTAGATGCGGCTCAGATGTTTGCCCTTTTCCAACTATTCTTGGAGTCTCAGCAGCAGATACAGCAGAGCCAGTCTGCTGATATTCGACAGAGCATACAAGATACTCACCAGTTGGTCAGGACGACAGTGGAGCTAGTGGCTGCTCAGCCACAGGGAGGCCAGATGCAGCCGTATCAGCCAAGGACTCCAGATATCCAATCCTTTAAGAAGATGGAACCCCGAGACTTCAAGGGTATAGAGGGTATAATATACGATTGGATAGAGCACATTGAGGAGATATTCCAATTGGCACAGATACCAGCAGGATTACAGATCGAGGCAGCCGCCAGTCAGATGCAGGACTTGGCCCGTACCTGGTACCAGACGGACCCGAGGATTGGTACAGTCGGTCAGACTTGGGCAGCATTCAAGAAACTATTCAAGGAGAAATTCTTTCCCGATACCGCACTCCGTGCTTAGGAGGCGCAGTTCGAGAGTTTGGTTCAGGGGAACCAGACCGTTGAGGAGTACGCTGGAGAGTTCAGCCGTTTGAGCAGATTCATCGAGGATCTTACCGAAGTCGGTAAGGCGAGGAGGTTCCGCAGGGGTTTGATCAAGGAGATCAAGTCATATACCAAGAGCGGCCGCGATGCCACTTTCGAGCAGATTTTGGTAGGAGCCATAACAGCGGAAGACAATCTTGCGCTGAAGGAGAAGAGGATGCGAGACACTCAGGGAGCTAGTGGCAGTGCGGGCCCGGCCAAGAGGCCCCACCTGCAGATTCAGCAGCAGTATCCGCATCAGATGCCCCGCTTGCAGATTCAGCCACAGTATCTACAGCAGATGCCACCCCTACAGTTTCAGCAGCAGTATCCGCAGCAGATGCTACCTCAACAGTTTTAGCAGCAGATGCTACCTCTACAGTTTCAGCAGCAGTATCCGCAGCAGATGCTACCTCTACAGTTTCAGCAGCAATACCCGCAGCCGAGGGTCTACCTTCAGCAGCAGCAGTTTCAGGACTGTGTACCCTTTCAGCAGGCATAGCAGCCACAGAGGCAGCAGCAGACCCCGGGACAGCAGCTTGTTATCATTTGCCCCTTTTGTAAGAGACCAGGACACGATTGGGGCGAATACCAGAAGAGTCTGGACAGATGTTTGCTTTACGGAGGATCCGATCATCGTCTGAGAGAGTGTCCCGAGTCATCGGGACAAACGGTTCAGGGAGCAGGAGCTAGGGCTCCGGTAGGCCAACAGAGGGGATTACCCTTACCGACTCAGCAGCAGAGGTCATGCAGCATCAGCAGCAGGCCAGGGGAGGCCAGCAGGAGCGAGCTTTCGCCAGGACAGTCGAGGATGCTCAGGCAGTTGGAGATCTAGTTGCAGGTTCCGTTCTTTGATTCCACTTCCGTAATTGCCTCTTATAGCTGTCTTAAAATTCTATTCCCTCTATTCCTTGTTGGCTGATCAATTTTGTCCTGTTGTTCTTGTGTTTTGGTTGATTTTCTTCTGAGATGAATCATATGGGCTAGGTCACCCAGTTATGGAATCTAGAATCTTCGATAGTCGTGTTAGCTGGCATAGTGAGGACATATAGTCAGATTTAGGACGTATTTCTCGGGTGTAGGAATTTAAGGTTTTCGCTACCAAGCATGCGGCAATGCGAAAATTTTAAATACCATGATTCTAGAGGTATGTGCCTTAGTCGAGGACTTTGTGATTATCGTAGCCTTGCTCACTAGCACGACGAAGATTCTGAGTATCATGATTTTGGACAGACGTATATGATTATCTGACGGTATGTTTGAGACTTTGATTGTGGGGTGTTTGACCTAGAAGGACTACTACCATCTTAATTTCGAGGACGAAATTTTTCTAAGGTGGATAGACTTGTAACACCCAGTTTCTAAAATGAAGATAATTTTAAAATTTTGTGTTTTAATTTATTTAATTATGATATTTAAAAAATAATATGATTTTTGGTAATTTTTAATCATTTTAAAACTATTTAAATATCATGACTTGTGATTTTGATGTGCAGCTAGTGAAGCCGTAGAGACTGTCTGCCCTAGAGCCTAACCATGTGGGTAGAGATTTTGTTTAGTACATTTAGCTTGATGGTATTTTGGTTATCTTGAATTTATTTGAATTTATTATAATTATTTGGAATTTAATATATATTATTTTGAATGGCGTGATTTAATATTATTTAATTGATTGCCATGTGATTGTTATTAGCCCTAACCTCGATTGGACCTAACCTAGATTAGACATAGCTAGTCTTAGTTAGCCTTGGTTAGTATTAGTTAGTATTGGTTAGTTGGTTAATTCATGACTAGTTAGAATAAACTATGTTGCAACTTGATTAAAGGGGGACCTAGATTTTGACCATTGGATATACTAGATGGAATGAGAGTCCTTTGATTGACTCCCCAAAACCCTAACCCTAGCATTTATGACCAGCCTAGGGATTCCCCCATCACTATTTAATCCCTCTCAAATTTAGTTGCCTCTTTTATCCACCCCTTCATTTTCTAGAGAACAAGGTTTATCGCCATTGAAACTCTTCCTATTTTGATCAATATTAATCCTTTTTCATTCAAACTTCTTCCATGGTGACCTAAATCCTATTTTCCTACTGTTCATAGAGGCCAATCCCAGTTGGAGAGCAATTTGGAGGAGCTAGCTAGCAAGAAGAACCACCCCCTTTTAAAGCTTTTTTATGCAAATTGCACATATAGGTAACTCCCTATTCCTTTCACCAAATTTTGATTTCTTTGCATGGATAGGAAGCCCTAGGTGTCCTCTCTCTGTAGGAATAGGTTTTGCTAGGTTTCCTGTCCTTTACGTGTCCGTTTCGGACACGTATCATGACATGTGTGCATGTGTTTGATGAAATGTCACAAAGGATTTTATTTTCGATTTTTGAAAATCTAATTACATGGGATTATAGATCTATGTGTGTATAATATATTGTGTAAAGACTGATGTGGTTTTTGTGTCGATTTCGTGTCAAAATCGGGTGCGAACATGCTACACGACACGCGTGTGCGCTGTCCTGCTACCCGTGTCCTGTTTCTTCCTGGACACAGTGTTTTGACACGCAAAACTTGGCATGGAGGTTGGAGCAGTGACTGACAAGTCACTCCCCAAGTTTCATGACACCTCGTTTCGTGTCGGACACAAAAACGAGGCCGTACGAATTTTGCACTGGACTGAACATGCAAATTTGGGGGTTCTGACACGGGCTTCGTGCCCCTCATGGACAAGTCGTGGTGATGTGTCAGGGACACGAACACACAGCGCTATATGGGGCGAACACATGGGCACGAGCACGAGTCGTGTTGTACCCTGTGTCGCGTGCACGAGGCCATGTCCTCGCTGCACGAGCCTGTCTGATGCACTGTTTACTGTCACATTGGTGTCAGTAAATTCGACACAGTTGGACACGTTTTGGGACACGAGTATGACCCCCATGACACATGTACATGTGGGGAAACAATTGTGAACACCTGTTTTGAACTTTAAATGGGTTTATGTGATTATTTGGATTCAAAATTGGGGTTTTTCCTATTTTAACTGATACAGTGTACATGTTTGAGTTTTCTGGATTAAATGTATTTCAACTGAATTTCTTAGGATTAATTTACAGTACTAATTAACCTACACATGTCTGAGCATTAGCTAACATGTTGGGGTTATGACTATTATGAGTTTTAGTTTGAAAATTTGGGTTGAAGGTTGGATTCAAGTTGAAATACTGAAACACAGTTGTTTTTATGAAAATCATGAACTTGCATCCCTGTTACAACTGATTTTCGAATGTTTATTGCCATGTATACTCATATGCATGTGTAATGGTTCATGCAAGATTAGTTTTACATGATAAGATTAAGTTTTGATCAAGGAATGGAATTTAGACATTGAGTTGGACTCGATGTGTGATTGATACATTTACATTAGTTTTTGATTGATTTTCATTTCTATTTAGAAACTAATTTTTGTAACTTAGATTCAATGTTAGTTCCTATGTCAACTGGGTTATTGTTAACTGTCAATCGATTCCAGTTTCCCTCTTCAAAACCTGAGAATGGATTCAATTAATTTTAACTGTCAACTCCTATACATTCCTATACACTGTCATATGAGTTTCAACCTGAGAATTGTTTCCATTTTTTTCTTTCCTTAAACTGATTTGATTTAACTCCATGTTTATTCCTAACTGGTAGGATTTTAGTTGTTCAAATGATGGATTACACTGTGTATTGTTGGGGGAATTCAATAACAAACTGTCCTGATTCTCCTATTAAGAACTGTCAAATTGATTTGCTGTGTAATTTTTTAACTGTCAAATAGTTTCTCAATTCTGAGAATGATGTACCTCTATATACATAAAACTGAATATTAAAACTGATATTGATTCATTCCTTTAAAACGGATTTTGAAGTTTAATTCTCATACCTTGTATGGGTTTTGGTTTCATTATTGATATGTGGACAATGAATGCACTATCAAATGCATTGTAAATATGAATGTATGCAATATGATATGTACACACATATTATATTGGTTTGATAGTATCACTCACATCACACATGCCTAACTGAGACACAAATTGACACACACAGGAAAACCTGCCACACACATTGTACAACTGAAACTTGGAACCCCCCTGCCTTGTTCTGAAACCTGGGAACAGTCCCTACATATATAGCCCTATAACCTGTCATGTAACCCCTTATTAGACCCTCGCATTTCAGTCCTAAAGCCCCTTTAATGGCTGTCCATATTAGCCCATCAAACCACCCACATTGATGTCCATTAATAGCCCCAATATCCAGCCTCTTTCAGTCCATCTGTAGCTGTCCAAACATGTCCTAATGACAGTCCCTAACACCCTTGTGGCTGTCCCTTAACACGCCCTTGGCTGTCCACAATATCAGCCCATTTAACCCCTGTTAACACCCCCTAAAACCACCCATAACAGTACACCATTAGCCCCATATGCAGCCCTATACATACGTGTATGTTCAATACCCTGTTTTACTATTTTTCTAGTCCTATTCTTTATGTACACACACACACAGGTCTCACTACCCTACATAACACTCTCATATGACACATTCACATTGACACATTTTCTCTCACAAATAATTCTCTACACACAATTGTCTACACACACACATGTATCTACACCATATCACGTACACATTATTTTCCATGTACACACACATGTTCATAGTTCTCTACACACACAACACCCTCACATGTGCCCCTTTCCTATTCTTCTATGTGTAAGCATATATTATTGGTAACCTATATGTTAATGTGTATTACTATATTATATTATATAAATATATCAATATGTGCATTATAATGAGTGTACTATATTATATTATATATACATATATAATAATATGTGCATAGTGATATGTGGGTTGATTATAGGCATGATATAGCCTATAGCCTAGGGCTCATAGCCTATGGGTGTGTCTGTTTGCCTAGTGAGTGTCTAGTTGGCTTGTATAGTCTAGAATTGGTGTGTGCTTACTAGAATAGATTAGTTAGACTAGTGTAGACTTGTTTGACTTAGGTTTGACTTAGTTGACCTAGCCTTGACTAGTATAGTTGACTCAAGTTGACCAAGGGTTGACTTTGGCCTAGTTCGACCTAGACAGCATGCAGATGCATTGTAGATTACATTTATCATCCCCTGTATACATCTTGACTTGTGTTGCTCTAACTAGGAGTCAGGTACCACATCTCGGACAGTACATTTACTTCAGACATTCAGATACGAGGCGAGTACATTCTCTGATCATTTCATATCCTGTTTAGAATTATTTTTCTGCTTTTAATTACTTTACTTGAAACTGTCACGTTGGTCACACGGATTAGTACTATATGGATCCTTTCTTGAGATGTTATCCCCTCAGGAGCATCAGATACCACATGTTCTGTGCGTTTCACTTACATGGTGTATCACTATGCTTCACGGTTCATTGATCACTTGTGACATGTACTCTCATGATCACAGAGTCTTTTTTGAATCACCCATTTATGGGCATTCCCAGATCACCCATTCATGGGCATTTCCAGATCACCCATTTATGGGCCCTCCAATTATCACCCTTTGTGGGCCTTTGCATGGAATCATAACATAACCTGGCTGGATTCTTGTGTATTGATTGGGGGTACGGAGGAGTATAAATAGTCATATGAACAATTCCAAAGTAGAATAGCCATGTACGCCTCTTTAGTATAGCCATGTACAAATCAAGCCGTTCACATGTCGACTTTGTACTCTAAATCACTAGTCACTGGCAGCTCTCTACTTATAGTAGATATTTCTATTACAGTTCTCTCTCTGTTTACATTCTTTCAGTTCACGTATCTTACTTTACTGCATGTTTATATTTTCTAACCTGCTATGATCTGTTGAGATGTATTGTGCTCGCTCCCGTCCTGACTGGACCTGTTGAAAATTTTACAGAGGATGATGAGGAACCCTACACCCCTTACTATGGAGCTTGCCTAGATGACACTCACGACCTGGACCCCTGGGGATGTTCAGGCAGCTGCTGAGGACGATACCTTGCTTAGTATAGATAGCTTAGACTGTTTTTCCTTTTTATGTTTAGTTGTTGTCCTTGATTTCAGAGTTGTATTTTTTAGAGATGTTGAGACTGGTAGTTGTTGAGACTTATGTTATTTCATTCTGCTGTACCTCAGTTGAGGATTTCTCTATCTTTTCCATCGTGCTATATTTTACCTTTAGATGTGATTGAGACTGTATTCGGCTATGTCACCTCCATTCGGAGTGTATATACTGTACAGGTACCTTATATGTAGTTATAGTTCATGACCTAGAACAGCGTTCTACCGCCGACACTGCGGCGTAGGCTGGGCGCTGTTACGTACTCGTACCCTTACAGTGGGTGCGGGTCGTGACACGTCATGAGAACCCTGAGGGGATTGACTCGTGAAATCACATGGATGGTCTGCCCTGTCACATATTGTCGTTTTTTTTTGAATGATGAACACTAGGGCAAGGAACTCCTTCTCCACGGTAGTGTACCTATGTTCAGGTCCTACCATCATCCGGCTGAGATAGTAAATGGCTTGTTCATGTCCCGCATCATTATTCTGGGCTAGCAGAGCGTCGAGAGAATGTTCCATCGCCCGTACATAGAGCAGAAAGGGCTTTCCGGCGACCGAGGCTACCAAAACTGGCGGATTCATCAGGTACTCCTTAATATCCTCAAAGGCATGCTGACATTCCTCGTTCCATACAAAAGAGACACCCTTCCTCATGAGTTGAGTGAAGGGTTGGCATCGCCCCGAGAGGTTAGATATAAACCTCCTGATATAGGCTAGTCTTCCCTGAAGGCCGCGGAGTTCGCGGAGGTTCTTTGGTGGGTTCATCTCCAGGATTGCTTTTGTTTCGTCGGGATCTATGTGAAAGCACCGGGAAGTAATGACAAAGTCCAAGAACTTTCTACTGGACTCCCCCAGAAAGGACTTGGTGGGATTCATCTTCAGGTTGTGTGCCCGCATGAGGTCGAACACTATTTTCAAGTCATGTAAATGATCATTTTTGGAGCGGCTATTGACGGCGATGTCGTCTACATAACACTCCACCGTCTTGCGTAAATGATCTCTGAAGATGACACTCATAGCCCGTTGATATGTTGCACTGGCAATCTTCAAGCCAAAGGGCATGACCGTATAAAAATATACGCCGATCGGCATTCGGAATGATGTATGCTTTTAGTCATTATAAGCCATCTTGATTTGATTGTATCTCGAAAAGCAATCCATAAAGGACATGCGCTCAAAGCAACATGTATATATTATTGATCATTATATCGGTGATCGGAAGAGGGAATTCATCCTTGGGGCATGCCGTATTCAGATTACGAAAATCGATGCAGATTCGGATTTTCCCGTTCTTTTTGATGACTGGCACTACGTTGGCTACCCAGTCTGGGTGCTGCTCTTCACGGATGAAACCGCTAGCTATAAGCTTGTTCACTTCTGCCTCGATAGAATTCATGATATCTGGACGAAATTGCCGCTGCTGTTGCTTGACTAGTTTTGCGTCCAGATAGATGTTGAGCTTATGGAGTGCAATCTCGGAGTTCAGCCCCGGCATGTCTTCATAGCACCAAGCAAAGACGTCGATGTATTCTCTGATGACTTGTAAAAATGACTCCCGCTCGTCGTCTGTCAGACTTTTACTGACGAAGATTGGCTTTGGAGAGGATTCGTTGCCGAGGTTAACTTGCATAACCTCATCTTCAGTGGAAGGATCACGAAGTTTGAAGCATTTCTTCCATTATGCATCTAGTTGCTGGACCCACGGCTCCAATTCAAGAGGTTCAAGTAGGTCTTCGTCTTCTTCTTCGACATCAGCGGATGTCATATTGGCAGATAATGTCTGTCTGAATATATCCCCAATACTGCTATCGGAGTCGTAAATGGGTGACTACACTCACATTCTTCGTCAGAACTTTCGGGCGTTGTAGGTGGAGTAACATACCCGAGGCCACGTCTAGATTTGTGATAATTATCGTGAGGCTTCCCTGCCAGTATCGGCGGCTGTAGAAGCAATCATCGACCACTGCCATAATTTAGACCCGGAGTAGCCTCCATATCGTACCCCTGCTTTTGCATGAAGTACTTGGCTTGACGACTATATAAGTAGAGCGGTAGTCTTCCAGCTTCGGGTCCGAGGTCTGACTCTTGTGGCATAAAAGATTGAGGACCTTATTTTTGGCAAAAGATGATTGTGTGATCCCATCCTCTTCTGTCTGAGACCGGGAAGTAAGTGCCTTTTATGGGAGCAAGTCGATTCGGTAACTGTCCCCTGTGTGTGCAGGCTAACGTCTAGACAGTCCCGTGCAGCATACGTTAGATTAGGCTTATCATACTCAGAATAGCCTAACGGCAGCCTCTTATTGATAAAATAAGGAATTTTGTCCACCGAGATTACATTATCAGAAGAGGGGCTATCCTCCTATGTAACCACATATTTGGCGAGTTCTTCGTCTTCCTTGGCTACCCCCTGCGAGCTTAGAGTTTGGGCCGCTATCTTGGGTAACTTGACCGCCAAGGGTTCTGCTTGAGGCATTGACCTGCCTGGGAGTGTTGGATCAATACTTGGCTGCTGGCTCGTCTTGGGAAGACGGATGACCATCGGCTCGGCAAGGGATTTTGTGTCTTCTAGTCGCCTTGGAGCAGATTTTGGCAAGGGCTTTGCATCTTCCTGTTGCCTTTGATTGGACTTTGGCAGCCGGATCACCATTGGTCCTATAACAGGTTTTGTCTTCTGACAGGATCTCGGGAGACGGATGACCATTGGTTCCGACTGCGCCGATGTGATATGAGAATCGAGCACCTCTTTATGTAAGGTTGCGATAAGGGGTGCGGCCCTGCCAGGTTTGCAGGGTTGGAGACGGATTCTCAAGGGTTCTTCTGTCCCTATGATGGCCTCCGATTCGTCCGTTATATGTTTTCTGGATTCGTTATTGTAGGATGTGGAAAATTATGACACGCTGTCATTTTCATCCATACGCTTAAAGACAGATGTCAGTTGAAGCTATACGCTCAATTCAGAGTTGTACGCTCATTCAAAAGCCATACGCTCAGTAAATATTTTATTATTTACTAAAGTGACAGCACAGCATATATTTAAATGAGGAATGAATCTGACACTTCATCTTTCGTGCAAAGACAGCTATCACGAGAAAAGTAACCGTCATATAGGTTTTCGAAGAGTCGGTTTTGTCTTTTACGAGGACAACTCAGCAGCCTTCATAAATACAAAAGCCATCATTACTGTCAGTTTTGACAGTCTGTCAGCCGTTAAATCCGCAGTCACGACGCTCGAGAAGATTTTGTCAGTTATGGGAAGATATGGTGTACCAAAGAAGATTGATGATAGCCACGTGGCCACTTCTCCAGTGAGCGTATCGACCTCACATGACTCCTTCACACAGTCAAGTGAGCGTATGGACCTCACATGATTCCTTGCTAAACAAGCGAGCGTATGACCTCACATGACTCCTTGCCCATAAAGTGAGCGTATGGATTTCCTATGGCACTACGCTGTCCAAGTCAGCGTATAAACTCTCCTTCAACGAGGCAGCGTATTACAGCAACCATATCCAGGATTACAGTCAACACACGTTCTCACGTGTCCTGTACCAATTATCCACTTCTCTAGAAGTTATGCAACGTGGCATCCAGGCCATCAATCTCTCCTGAACATGCTCCACTACTTTTAACCGCACGCTAATGTGTCTCCATCAGAATTTGCCACGCGTCCCTGCAGTTATGCACACGTCAAGTAACTACCTGAGCGTATGCTTAAGGACAGTTATCCTGAACTCTATAAAAAAGAGTTTCTTCATCTTCATCAGAGACTACAGGTCATTTTCAGAGAGAACAGAGAGATTGCCCAGTTGCTGTCCAAGTTCTTCAAAGTTCGAGTTTTCTTCATCGCATCGTCCAAGGGATAAAGTAATCGTCTTCTAGATTAGATTCCTACAGTTATAATTTTCTCAGATACAAAATAAATAAAGTGAATTTATTTATGGAAAACAAATTGGCGACTCTGCTGGGGAAAGCTGTCTCCTCTAATGAGATAGCAACAACTCAATGCGATACTTCGTCGATCGGCTTGACGAAGAAGACGATGGTTGTACAATTCGACCAATCGGCTTATGAAGAAATGCTCAAGGCGAAGGAGGGCCGCACTGCTTCCTCCGCTCTTCCTGTTGCCAAGAAGAAGGGACACTCCGTCTATGTCCCTAAGTCTTCTGCAGCAATCCGAGACGCTTCTGTCACTTCTCATGCTGACAAGAACACGTCTTCAACTTCCATGAAGCACACTTCGGCTTCTCGGAACACGGCAACAATGGTTTCCCCTAGTCACGCTGACAAAATTGGCTCTTTAACCAAGTCAATGTGTCCAAGGAAAACCATCTCTGGACATGTCAAAGTCCCTTCTCCTTCTATTCTTACGACAGCAGTCGGCTCTTTAGCCATTGATGACTCTGAGCGTATGGCATTCAAAGGGCAGCGTACGGCAAAGGCAGCGTACAAAAGCCAACATCAGGCAGCGTACGCTGAGCCAAAGCCAGTCTATGCTAATAAAAAGGCAGTGTATGACCAGAAGTCCAAACTGAAGTCAGCATATGCTAACAAATACAGTCCTTTGACTGTTTCTGAAAATCAAATTGGGGGTTCTCTTCCACAGAACATACAAATGATTCCCCCTCAACTTGCACATCTTGTGCCAACCAAGGAGAAAGACTCTTTAGTCAACTCCTCTACTCCTAAGGTCATTACCTCTGGAGTTAATTTGACTAGTACTCTTACTAGATCAAACAATAGAAAACGCCTTTTGGCTAATTCCTCCAAAGATGGATTATTACCGACTCCTAGTCAGAATAATACTCATCTTCCTTCTCTCAAAATTTCTCGGTCTGAGAAAGGCAAATTACAAGTATCCAAGACTGATATCAAAGTCAAATCTTCCACGGATCTTCGTAATAAGCTTAATCAGAATCGGTTCGGTTCCACTGAGACAAGTATATTAGACCCTGATGCAGAATATGCCAAGAACTATGTGGCTCAAATTAATCAGTCTTTATACACTCAGGAACCAAGAAGACAGAAGAACAAAAGACAAGTTTCTACACAGAAACTATCTTCAAATACTTCCCAATCTGTTCCTACAGATCTCCGAGAATATTTGCAAAATAAACAGAGAATTAGCACTCCATCTGGCTATGACATTGCCCATATTCGCCATGAAAAGCATGGTTGTGATTTCCAACCTCGGGTTGTCATCCAATGTTGTTGTTCACCAAAAAGACAATCTGTTTTCGAACGGATTCAATATGAACCAATGTTGGATGAAGATGAACCTCTTTATGCTTCTGTCAACATGACTTCCAAAAACATTGGGGGTAGCATACGGTCTGATGCTATATCAGACTCTGAAGATGGTGTTTATCTCGGCACTCGATCCAGGACCGGAGCCTTGACCAGAGCCTCTTCTTCTTCTCATCCAAGTGGTAATCCGGAGATCACAGAAGACTTCCTTGGAGAGTCCAATTTTCCAGTATTGACTCTTATAAAAAGCCCTGGGAAAGATACTGATTCACACAGTGATGATTCAGAACAGACTGTTTCATCATCTATTCCTCGAATGATTACCACTTACATGGCAGAAAGTGATCATGAACCTTCGACTAGCAATGAGGCTCATGAACAGAGGATTTCTTCTTTAGAACAACAATTGCGAGCTATGGCAGATACATTGAGTGCTATGCACACTCTAATGCAGGCTCAACAACAGACAGCACCACCAGTGGTATTGAATACCCCTGTTGTTCCAAACCCCGAACCCTCTACTATTCCAGGGGTACAATCTAATGTTCCTGTACAAACCACACCAAGTCACTCTGGAGCTGGGGGTGGTACATATGCTGCAGTCCCTCCTCCCAATTACACTCTACAAGCCACAACTCCACAATCTTCGGGAGTTGTCTCTGAAGAATTGAAGAATCTCAAAACTCAATTCGAGGCATTCAAACAGAAGGATGGTTTACAAAGGTTAGGCATCAAACAGCCTTATCCGATAGAATGGAAGCAGGTATCGTATCCACCAAAATACAAACCTCCGACCATCTCTTTCTATGATGGGACAACCTCTCCAAGTCAGTTCATTAATCATTTTGAAGTAATGACTGATCAATTGCAACCAAGTGACGCTCTTCTTACTCGGGTGTTCATTGGATGTCTCAAAGGAACGGCTTATGAATGGTATAGAAGTCTCCCTGATGGGTGCATTACCTCATTTGTCGGTCTTAAGCAAATGTTTCTTGAACGATTCTACGAAGGGCTCAATGATATGACCATGTCGGCCCTCATAAGAATCAAACAGAAGAATAATGAGACCACTGAGGAATTCATTGAGAGATTCAGAAGAGAAGCCCTCAAAATGCCTCTTGGAACTCCCGATGCTGTTACGATCGACACTTGCAAGTCGAACCTCTTACCAATTATCAGCATGTGGACAGGGTCCATTCAGTTCCAAGATTGGCCTTCATTCATCGTCAGTGCCAAGGCTGCCGAGGTCAGTGCTGAGACCTTTAAGGGTCTGGGGGTACAAATGGCTCCCAAAGAATCAAATCAGAGTGCTAGCAATAGTACTCGACCCAACAATCGCAAAGGGAAAGAAGCTCTTGAAGTCAATCTCCAAAACAGTAGTCAAGAGGTAAAGACTATCCAAGCTACTTCAGCTCCAACAAATCAACAACAGAGATCTCCTCGGCCGAAAGAAGAATATTCTTTCGATGATGACGATGTTCAGGGTATCTTTGAATGCTTACTCAAAGGTAATAAGATTCAACTGCCAGAAATTAAAAAGCCTGATGAAGCCAATAAGACAGATCATCCAAAATACTGTCCATATCATAGAATGTTGGGTCATACAATCCGGTCTTGCTATGTATTAAAAGGGAAGATTCAAGAGATGATTAAATCAGGAGCTGTGACATTAACACCCAAAGACAAAACAGTCACAGCAAATGTAATTTCAATACAGTTCGGTGACTTCCCTCCCTTAAAGGTGAAAAGTGGGATTGTTCCTATCCCCAAAGCAACTCTCGAAGTTGTAAACATCCCACCAGCACAGAATGACGGACTTGTTCCTGTCACAACTAAGAAGGGAAAGATCATGTGGATTCACCCGGATTTAATGACGGAGTTTGAAACGTCTTCCTCTTCTCCTCGGAAGATTTCCTCATCTAAAAAGAAGTTCGGGAAGACTAAGTCATGCAATGTGACTTCTAGTTTCACACCCGATTTTTATCTAACCTCTACTTTCATCTCAGCAGAAAATTCACTCTCTACGAAGATAAAATCTGTACCTCAAATTGAAGATAGGTACAAACCTGCTTTTCATTTATACAGTTCACAATCTCGTGAATTGATGGCAAAGATGGGTTATGATCTAGCCACTGCCCCAAGTTTGAACTCAGGCAAGGGACTCCGAGTACCTTTGGCCATCACCATGAGACATAATCAATCTCGTGTTGGCCTTGGTTTCTGGAATGAAGCTTTCATCAAACATAAAAGAACCAAGAGCAAAATAAAGAATTGCAGCATGGTTTCCATAGACCTTGAACCAGAATCTGAAGTTGAAGTTCATGCTGGAACTCGGTCAGGAAAAGTATATTTGAAAGATTATGCTGAAGTTCCTGAAGAAATTTCTGACGTTCCTCCGGCTACAGCTTCAACTCCAGTCTCTACTGAAGAGCCTTTAAATGTTCCTGTTGAGACAGTTCCTTCTAAACCAACAGCAGCTGACAAAGTCAAACAACAAGTCCGCTTCGACAAACCATTGAAGAAGTCATCTCCTACAGGACTTGAAAAGCCTTATAATTTTGATATATTGGCTCAACTAGCCAATACACAAGCTAAATTGTCAATCTTCGAGCTCTTACGTCTCTCTAAAGAGACTCGAGAAACTTTAAGTGAAGCACTGCTGCAAGCAGAAACCTGCTTAACTCTTCTCAAGAAGTTGGAAACAGAACCTGTTTCTCATTGCCATAATGTATTGGAATTTATTCCAAACATTACCTTTACGCAGGACGATATGCTGCTAGAGGATAATCGATATGACCGTCCGTTATATCATACAGGATATATTGATTCTATGAAGGTTGATCGTTTACTGATTGATCCAGGATCCGCTCTCAGTATTATGCCAAAAGCTATGCTAGATGCACTGAAGATACCTGTACATAGTCTTTCCAGCACTATCACTACCATCTTGGGATTCAATCAAAGAAAAAGTGAGCCTTTGGGCAAGATTCACCTCAAATTTCAAATAGGCGATCTTCGCACTAAAGTTACTTTTTACATCATCGACAATCATGGTTGCTCATACAACGCTTTATTGGGGAGACCATTCTTGCATGAACATAATGTCGTTCCTTCGACTCTTCATCAGTGCTTCAAATATGTTGATGATAATGGAGAAGTTCAAAAGGAGGTTGCAGATCTCTATCCATTCAAAGGAGTTGAAGCTTATTTCAATGACGCTCGCATGTACAAAGATGAATACTCAAAAGTCTTGCAAGCTATAGATAATGATGATGAGATAGCAAAAGTTGGCACTTTTATTATTCCTGTAAAAGGGCGTATCACTCCTCCGCAGTCTGTTAAATCATCTGAAGAAGGCTCACTGGTAATTCCTGTCAGTGGACGTACTACTTCATCACCTGCCCAGGCTCCACAAGGCTCACTGATAATTCCTGTCAGTGGACGTACTACTGTGTTGTCTTCCCAAGCTCCACAAAGTTCACTGATAATTCCAGTCAGTGGACGTACCACTCCCCCTCCACCTTCTTAGGCTAAACCAGATACTCTAGTCATTCCAGTCAGTGGATGAACTACTTATCCACGATCTTCTTCAAGGGAGCTCACCTCTTCTGATCCTTTTGTTATCGATCTTAATCGAAACAAAACTTCTGATCGCTCTTCCTCTTCCCCTTTTGTCGTTAATCTGACTAAGTCTGATAAGGCTCAGCCTTCTGTTGTAAATACCGCATCCAGTATTAATGAAGCATCTCCTTTGCAGTATATTGATGTTTGTGGTTATGTACAAAGTTATTTACAATTGCTAAATAGCTTAGAGCCACTAACTATAGGGGTTGTTCAAGCTCTTCATACAGACGTATCATTAGACTCTATGCAGAAATCATACTTTGTGGTCCCCAGTCGAAAGAAGGGAGAAAATCCAATATTTTTCTATAAAGGACCTCAGAATCCTCCTAACTTGGAAGAAGATGACATAAACGATGATACTGGAAGGTTACAACTGCGTCGCTACAGTCAACAATCCAAAAATATCATCAAAAATATGGGTTATGACTTTAGAACCAGTCTCAATAATGGGAAAGGAAGAAGAATGCCTGTTCGAATTCCTCCATTAAAATACGGAAGGACAAAATGTGGTTTAGGTTACATTGCTCCTACTTCCTTTATCAACATAGTCCATGAAGAGTCAAAATTCAATAAAGACGAACAATCTGAAGATGAACGATCTGAGTCTTCTGATTTTCTCTCTTGGGATTCTGACACGAGTATTGGCGATCTTCATCGCTCTATTCTATCCATCAATATGGTCTCTGTTGATGGCCCACAAGAAAATAATGAAGATGAGGATAATTTTGAAATATCACCCGAATCAGAACAATGAGCTCAAAGATTAGATGATCAATGGGAATTCAGGTTCGAGCAGAGGGAACCTCCTACCGAAGATAAACTGATCCAAATTGATGTTGGTGAAGAAGGTTCTCCTAAACCAATATTCATCAGTAAAAGTCTTTCAGAAACAGATAAGCAAGACATGATCAAGCTTATTCGTGATTATATCGATGTCTTCGCCAGGAGCTACGAGGATATGCCAGGACTAGATCCGAAGATCGCAATGCACAAGCTTAATATTATGCCAAATGCTAAACCGGTCAAACAGCAACAGCGACGATTTCGTCCAGACATTATGGATGCAATTGAAGCTGAAGTCAACAAGCTTATGGCTTCCGGATTTATCAGAGAGGAACAACATCCTGACTGGGTGGCTAACATTGTTCCTGTCCTTAAAAAGACTGGCAAGATCCGAGTCTGTATAGACTTTCGCGATCTCAATGCAGCTTGTCCTAAAGACGAGTTTCCTCTTCCAATTACTGATGTCATGATCGACAATACATGTGGTTTCGAACGAATGTCATTTATGGATGGGTATTCGGGATACAACCAGATCAAAATATTTCCAGATGATGAAAAACACACTTCCTTCAGAACGCCGATCGGTACATACTGTTATACAGTGATGCCGTTTGGTCTCAAGAATGCAGGAGCAACATATCAGCGAGCAATGAGCACTATATTTTGTGAACATCTCCGAAAAATAGTCGAATGCTATGTTGATGATATTGCAGTCAAAAGTCGACGAAAGGAGGATCATATCCAAGATTTGAAGACTATCTTTGATTTAATGCGTCAGCATCAACTTAAAATGAACCCTACTAAGTCCTTCCTGGGCGTCTCTAGTGGTAAATTTCTCGGCTTCGTCATTACCGCTAAAGGTATACACGTGGATCCCGAGAAGATCAACGCCATCCAAGAGATGCGTCCTCCACCCACCTTAAAAGAGCTACGAGGATTTCAAGGAAGAATTGCTTATATCAGGAGATTCATTTCCAACTTATCAAGACGCTGCAGACCATTCCACAAACTTCTGAAGAAAGGTGTATCTTTCATCTGGAACGAAGAATGTCAAAAAGCATTTGATGACATCAAACAGTACCTCATGAACCCTCCAGTTTTGGTACCTTCCGTCTCGAGAATACCATTTCTTCTATATGTTCGAGCTATGGATCATTCTCTTGGTGCATTACTCGCCCAGAAAAATAAAGATGGTCATGAACAGGCCATTTATTATCTCAGTCGCACAATGACGGGTGCTGAACCGCGTTATTCTCCAATTGAGAAAGAATGCCTAGCATTAATGTTTGCTATTCAGAAAATGCGACATTATATTATCGGTCAAACGATTCATGTCATTTCCAGAGTGAATCCCATCAGGATTATGATGAAGAAACCTGGTATTCTCAACTCCAGACTAGCTAATTGGGGAATCTTGTTAGCCCAATATGACATGCATTATATTCCTCAGAAGTCAGTTAAAGGACAGGCTCTTGCTGATTTTCTAGCAGCTCATGCAGTCCCAGAAGATTCTAAATTATATGATGAGATTTCCGATGAAGTTCTGGATTCAAATATGGTTTCTGAAGAAGTTCCTACCTGGCGTCTATTCTTTGATGGAGCATCTAGAATAGGTCCTAACGGCAATATTGTCGCCGGAGTTGGAATTGTTCTTGTATCCCCAGAGGGATTAACTATTCAGAGGGCTTATTCTCTAGATCAATCATGTTCAAATAATGTTGCAGAATACAATACGTTGCTCATTGGTCTTCAACTCGCTAAACATCTGGATGTTCAATATTTAGAAGTTTATGGAGACTCTAAGCTTATCATCAATCAGATCAGAGGAACGTATGAAGTTCGTCATCAAGATTTGATACCTTATCATCGAATAGCACTCTCTATGGCCTCCTCCTTTGAAGGTTTCTTTATCGAACATGTTCGACGAGCCTATAATGCAGAAGCTGATGCTTTGGCTAATCTTGCTGCTGTATTAGCCATACCAATCAGACGTCAGCAAGTGATAGTGGTTTATAACCGAGAACTATTCTGCGTTGAAAATCATCTGGCTTTGGCTTTTCCCCATAATCCAGACGAAGATTCTCTCAACTTTGATGCTGAATTAAAATTTGACAAAGTGTCCTTGTCTTCTTCCGATTCTACTATGGAATATGTCTTTTCTAACAAAATAGACACCGTAACTGAAGACTGGAGACGTCCGTTTCTGGACTTTGTGTTGTATGACATACTTCCTGATAACCCGAGTGAAGCAGCATCTATCCGGCGTCGGTCTCTCAGATTCTATTATAATCATACTACGAAGACACTATATCGTCGAGCCTATGATGGTCTTCTTCTTCGATGCATCGCTGGTGAAGAAGCACAACAGATAATCCGTGAAGCACATGATGGCGTCTGCGGAGCTCACCAGCCAGGTCCAAAACTTCAAGATCGTATCCGACGTATGGGTTATTATTGGCCCACGATGGTGGCTGACGCCATTCAATATGCTCGGAAATATAAAGCCTGTCAATTTCATGCAGACTTTATCCATCAACCGTCAGAGTTCTTACACCCAACAGCGGCATCATGGCCCTTTGAAGCTTGGGGCATAGATGTCATTGGTCCCATCAACCCACCATCATCAAGAGGACATCGGTTTATTCTAGCAATAACCGATTACTTTTTCAAATGGGCTGAAGCCATCCCGTTGTCTGAAGTCAAAACTTCTAGTGTTATCAACTTCGTCAAGCATCTTGTCATCTATCGATTTGGTGTTCCTTGGCGTATTATCCATGATAATGGACCGCAGTTCGTCAGTCAGAAATTTACTCGATTCTGCGATGATCATCGGATCAATAATTTAGCTTCTACAGCATATAATCCAGCAGCTAATGGATTGACAGAAGCTTTCAATAAAACGATCATCAAACTCTTGAAAAAGTTCGTTTCTTCCAACAAACGCAACTGGAGCGAGAAGCTTGGTGAATGTTTATGGGCCTACCGCACCACAGTTCGCAATGCAACCGGATGTACGCCTTTCTCTTTGGTATATGGGTGTGAAGCTGTTCTTCCCCTCGAGATACAAATTCCTTCTTTGAGAGTTGCAATCTCCAATGAATTTACAATAGAGAATAATGATCGACTTCGACTTCAAGAGTTGGAAGCTCTAGATGAAAAACGATTGTATGCGCAACAAAATATCGAGCTATATCAAGCCCGAATCTTAAAAGCTTTTAATCGGAAAGTCAAAGTCAGAACATATCAAAAGAGAGAATTGGTCCTTACTGTCAGACGTCCGATGACCATGACACATATGAGCAAAGGCAAATTTGACGCAAAATGGGAAGGCCCATTCGTAGTAAACAAAGTCTTCTCTAATGGAGCATATCAGCTTGCCTCTATGGACGGGAAAGTCACGATGATGCCTATCAATGGCAAATTCTTAAAAAAATATTATATATAAATAATATTTTCATTACTCCCCAGCAAGTGTAAAATCAAAAATTTATTCTTCTCTACAAAAGCTATTTCGATGTCATTATCCCCAGCGGAAACTGATATTCTACCATGTATCATTTTCCCAGAGAATTTGATATTTTGTCTTATTAGATTCCCAGTGGATTTAATAAAGATCTTATATAGAAAATCATGTCCATATCACCTCTGAATTTTCTATCTCAGTATGTATCATATTTTCTATCATATGAAAATGATATTTAGTCTTTTGATTTCCAAGTTCAAAGATCATGGAAAATAGAATCCAAAGATATCTTTATATCTAAATTCTGTTTTCTCTCACCAGTATTAAACTAAAATTACCTTTGGTTTAATATCATGATAGAGTTACAAAGTTTATTTGTATATTCTATTCTATTGAAATATGTCATGTATCATTTACCTCTGAACATGTTTTCTACAAAAATATCATCCACAAAATCGAAGTCAAATAAAGATATTCATTTCAATCAAATTCGGAACATTGATTACAAATGGTATCAAGACTTCAATATATGATCTATTTAGGAGGAGCGATTATCTCCTGAATATGAACAATTACATTATTCATCTTCTCATCATGGGCTTTCTTGAGACGCTCTGCTGTTTCAGATACAATCATCCGTTGATCATATTCCGCAACAATAGAACTTCGGCGGTTGGTCTCTTCAATCTGATGGGTTTGCATCTGTTCCCGCTCTTCCTGTAAAGATTGATAACGTTCAGCTTCAGATTGACGATCAGCTGCAATCTTTGATCGTTCTTCTTCCACGGAGGCAATTTGTTTTTGGAGACGAGCTAGCTCTTCCCTCAACTTTCTAAGATCTTCAGCCCTTGACGATTCATCTTTCTCTAAACGCTCAATATTCTGACGAGTATTTAACATCTTTTCGTCTTTTGCCATTAATTCCTTAGAAGACTGAACGAGGAAATCTGTCAGAGCAATATGTTGAGCTTGAGCTTCGCTCTCCAATTGAGAGATTTCAGCTGCAGTCAGAGACTCAATATCCTCCTTTTTAATCTCCCAATATTTTTGGATGTTGGCTTCTAAATCATTCAAGAGATGTTCAAAGAAGACACATTGAGCCTCATAACCAGATTGTCTCAAGGCTGAACATGGGAAACTAGTCGCTTCTCGAAGACTCGAAAAGGGCATAGTCTCATCTTTCATGAGTCGCCTCGAATATGTATCCAGATATGTATAAATAATATCTGAATACATCCTCATGACTTTGGCTATCCCTGTGTCAAAACTGGGAGTCGCTGCAATAATAGGGGAAGGAGCAGGAGGAGCTTCTATTCTTGGAGATGAAGTTAGTACCCTTGGAGAACTCGGCAGATGGGAACTCCTCTCACCCACCTCAGTTTGAACAAGTGGGGCTTGAGTAGAACTCATAGCCGGTGCAGTTCCTACAGCTGTTGAAATAAAGGAAAGAAGTGCAATAAAGTCACGCTCTATTTTCCAGAGCGACTAAGCTTGACACCTAACTCTTCTACGCTTTGGAACCCCATGCGGTGTAACAGAGCAACGAACACTTTACGCTTCTCTGCGAGGCTCTGCCCATCAGAAGAAGAGGAGCCGTCCAAACCAAAGTAGCCCAAGAAATTCTTGGCTAAATGCATAGGGTCGTCCTTGAGCTCGATGACGACAGGTTCGGGTTCTTGGCCCCCAAAAGTGGGGTCCCCATGGGAACAGAATCCCAACTTACGTGCTTCTTCTTCAGCAGCTTCCTTTGGAGTCATGGTTTCAAAAGATAAAAGTCAAAAATTAAATTCTCTCGGTTTATATAATAGAGCTTGCTGGCTGTTCATATTCTTCCATCAGATTCAATCAATCTCGAAAAATGAAGAGTCATCATGACATTTAATGAACTCATACCAGCGTGTCAGGACTCATTCCCACTTTCTGTTCAAAGTAATTTCGAACTTTTGAAACTCATAAAGTTCGAAAACTTTGAAGGGGGTCTTGTAGGATGTGGAAAATTATGACACGCTGTCATTTTCATCCATACACTTAAAGACAGATGTCAGTTGAAGCCATACGCTCAATTCAGAGTTGTACGCTCATTCAAAAGCCATACGCTCAGTAAATATTTTATTATTTACTGAAGTGACAGCACAGCATATGTTTAAATGAGGAATGAATCTGACACTTCATCTTTCGTGCAAAGACAGCTGTCACGAGAAAAGTAACCGTCGTATAGGTTTTCGAAGAGTCGGTTTTGTCTTTTACGAGGACAACTCAGCAGCCTTCATAAATACAAAAGCATCATTACTGTCAGTTTTGACAGTCTGTCAGCCGTCAAATCCGCAGTCACGACGCTCGAGAAGATTTTGTCAGTTATGAGAAGATATGGTGTACCAAAGAAGATTGATGATAGCCACGTGGCCACTTCTCCAGTGAGCGTATCGACCTCACATGACTCCTTCTTCACACAGTCAAGTGAGCGTATGGACCTCACATGATTCCTTGCTAAACAAGCGAGCGTATGACCTCACATGACTCCTTGCCCATAAAGTGAGCGTATGGATTTTCTATGGCACTACACTGTCCAAGTCAGCGTATAAACTCTTCTTCAACGAGGCAGCGTATTACAGCAACCATATCCAGGATTACAGTCAACACACGTTCTCACGTGTCCTATACCAATTATCCACTTCTCTAGAAGTTATGCAACGTGGCATCCAGGCCATCAATCTCTCCTGAACATGCTCCACTACTTTCAACCGCACGCTAATGTGTCTCCATCAGAATTCGCCACGCGTCCCTGCAGTTATGCACACGTCAAGTAACTACCTGAGCGTATGCTTAAGGACAGTTATCCTGAACTCTATAAAAAAGAGTTTCTTCATCTTCATCAGAGACTACAGGTCATTTTCAGAGAGAACAGAGAGATTGCCCAGTTGCTGTCCAAGTTCTTCAAAGTTCGAGTTTTCTTCATCGCATCGTCCAAGGGATAAAGTAATCGTCTTCTAGATTAGATTCCTACAGTTGTAATTTTCTCAGATACAAAATAAATAAAGTGAATTTATTTATAGAAAATAGTCATATAGACAAGCCTCCGACGAGTAATAAGATTCAACCCCTTTGAAGGGATCAATGTCGCCGAACTCGGTCTTCCCGGAACCGTGTTTACTGACATATTTGAAATATTTGTGAAGGGTGGATGGCACGATCATATAGTCATGTATCCACAGACGTCCCAGGAGGATGTTATAGAAGGTGCCTGCATCTATGATGTAGCAGGTAACTTTCGTCCTCAGGTCTCCAATCTGGCACTTCAACCGGATCTTCTCTAGGGGATAGCTTCTCTCTGAGTTAAATCCGCTAATGGCAGTATTGGTTGCTGCTAGCCGGAGCATAGGGATGCCAAGAAGTTGGAGCAGGCATTTCTAGATGATGCTTATTGACGATCCCGGGTCAATATGCATCCTATCCACCTTGATGTCGCCTATGTAACCAGTATAGTACAAGGGGCGATCATGTAAGTTGGTCTTAATCAACATGTCCAGCAAAATAAATACCACTACTAAAATACAACAATTTGGCGACGGCAGATTAGCGACGGATCTTATCCGTCGGCCATAGCGACGGACTAGCGACTACCTTGTGACGGACTACCGTCAGAAAGCAATGGATAATTTTTTTATTTTTTGCGTCAAAATCAGTCACACATCCGTCGCTCATTTGACAAAAATTTAGCGACGGATTCATGTCCGTCGCTAATATGTCACACATTATAGCGGCAAAATCTAAAAAAATGGTGCGCTAAATTAGCGTCTATCTAGCGACAGACGTTCCGTCGGTAATCTAGTGGGTATTTAGCGACTACCTACCGACGGATATATTCGTCGTTAATCTGTCGCTAAATTATGTAACCTAACTTAAATTTAACCGACGGGGGAGAATTTTTTATTCTCCCCAAAAATACTCTCTCTCTCTCTTCTCCCTCTCTCTCTCTCCGGCGGAGAGCTCTCTCCGACGGGTCACATTCTCTGGCGAAGCTCTCTCCGACGGGTCTCTCTTTCTCAGATATGCTCTCTCTCTCTTCCTCTCTCTCTCTCTCTCTATGTGTGTTTAGCATAACATATAGGGTTTCGAGTTGGTGGGGGTGGGGGTCGGCTGTCGCTGGGGCCGGCGGGGTGGGGGGAGGGAGTGGGGGTGGGGGGGAGGTTGTTGAGGGCGGGGGCAGGGTAGGGTTTAGGGTTTCGGGACAGGGGTAGGGTTTCGGGTGGGGGGGTCGGCTGTCGTGGGGACCGACAGTGAGGGAGGGAGGGAGGGGACGGGGGGTGGTTGGTGTTAGGTGCGGGGCGGGGGGCAGGGGTAGGGTTTAGGGTTTGCTGTCGGGGGTGAAGGGGAGGGGGGTGGGTGTTTGCTGTCGGAAGAGGAGGGGGTGGGGTGGGGGTTTGCTATCGGGGGGGTAGGGGAGGGGGAGGGAGGGTTTGCTGTCCAACGGGGTAGGGGAGGGGGTGGGAGGGCATCGGTGGTTTCGGATCGGACCATTCCTATGAGTATCGGTGGTTTCGAATCAGAGTATCGGATCGATGAAGGGGGTATAGGTGGTTTCGGATCGGACCAATCCTATGAGTATCGGATCGGGAGGGGGGTATCGGAATCGGCATTGGACCGATACTGACCGATACCGGTACAATTTGGCATGTCCCGCTCCGATACTGACCGGTACCGATCCGATACTGATACAGTTTGGCATGTCCCGGTATCGGTATCGGACTATCCCTATGAGTATCGGCATCGGGGGTATCGGTAATATCGGTGGTTTCGGATTAGAGTATCAGATTTTTTTGTATCGAAAAACAAATAGCTATTAATAAATTATTAATATTAATAATTTATTAAAGTATCGGCCGATACCGATACCGATCGGAGTATCGGACTATTCTTATGAGGATGGTTTAAAGTATCCGCCGATACCGATCCGATACTGCCGCTACCGGTACAGTTTGGCATGTCCCGCTCCGATACTGACCGATACCGATCCGATACTGTCCAATACCGATACAGTTTGGCATGTCCCGGTATCGGTATCGGACTATCCCTATGAGTATCGGCATCGAGGGTATCGGTAATATCGGTGGTTTCGGATCGGAGTATCGAATTTTTTGGTATCGAAAAACAATTAGCTATTAATAAATTATTAATATTAATAATTTATTAAAGTATCGGCCGATACCGATTCCGATCGGAGTATTGGACTATTCTTATGAATATAGTTTAAAGTATCGGGCTATTCTTATATTTAGTTTGTCTTAAAATACAGATATTCACATCGAAATCAAGGATGAATCGTTAATTTGTTCATCGTACATGGATGTACAAACGGCAACACGAGAGCAGAATTGGTGTGAGTGACGATTTTCAGGCAGGCGTGAAAGTATTTCTTAAGTATGCCATGAGCAAAGCTCAGTACATGGACGGTAACAAAATCAAGTGTCCATGTGTTAATTATCACAATAGGCGTTACGAAGAAGTGGTGACTGTGAGAGATCACATTTGACCCGTAAGGGTTTCGTACGTGATTACGGCTTGTGGTCATCTCAAGGTAAATTATATTCGGAAAGACAGGCTACGGAAGCTGGTACTTATGTTTTTGATGATAACGCTGCAATGGATGTCCTCGAAGACGACGGATGCTCTGTTGATTATGGAGACTTACAAAACCTTGTACGAGATATGGTGTATGATGCGACAGGGCCTAATTTTGATCCGGAGGATCCTAATCTCGAGGCGAAGGAGTTCTATGATATGTTTCAGGACGCAGATACTCCTCTATATCCTGGTTGTGAGACTCATTCCATACTGTCAGTGATGATACGGTTGCTGAAGATAAAGTCTAATTTTAACTTGCCACAACCTTGCTATGATCGGATCACACAACTAATCAAGGAGGTGTTACCGAAGGAATCAAAAGAGCTCCCAAAAAACTTCTATAAGTCAAATATGATGGTCCGACAACTGGGACTAGGGTACAAGAAGATAGATTATTATCGTAACAGATGCATGTTGTACTACAAAGAGAATTGCGTATCAGAAAGTTGCAGCTTCTGTAATGCGGATCGTTACAAGCCAGTACAGGAAAAAGGAAAGTCAACTAGAAAATGATGTCCTTACAAGTATATGCATTACTTGTCGATCACGAAGCGCTTGCAAAGGATGTATATGTCTCTGAATACAGCGGAACACATGACGTGGCACAGCAAAGAACGCATAAAGGACGAAAGAGAATTGTCACATCCTTCGGATGGAGAGGCGTAGAAACATTTTAATTTGTGTCATCCAGATTTTGCTGCAGAGCCTAGAAATGTACGCCTTGCGCTATGTTCTGATGGCTTCACCCCTTTCGGATAGTCGGGATCTCAATACTCATGCTGGCCGGTCATTCTTACCCCTTACAATCTTCCACCATGGATGTGTATGAAGACTCCTTATATGTTCTTGACAGCTATCATACCCGGTCCCAAAAATCTGACGAAGAACATCGATATATATTTACAGCCATTGGTGGATGAGCTGAAACAGCTGTGGGAGATCGGCGTCACGACATATGATATTTCCAGGAAACAGAACTTTCAGATGAGAGCCTCACTCATGTGGACAATCAATAATTTTCCAGCATACGGTATGCTGTCGGGATAGAGTATGCACGGCAACATGTCTTGTTCGATATGCATGAAAAATTGTAAGGCGTTCCGCCTTAGGCATGGAGAAAAATTTTCTTTCTTTGACTGTCACCATCAATTTCTGCCCGTGAGCCATCCTTGGCAAAAGAACAAGGACGCGTTCAGATTTGGAAAATAATAATTTCTTGATCATCCTGCCAGATTGTCGGGATACGATATTTGGGAAGTTGTAATGGAATTGCCCACCGTAATGTAAGATCCATCGAACAATCATGTCGAGGAGTTCGGACAAAGCCATAACTGGACCAAACAGAGTATTTTTTGGGACTTACCTTATTGGAAAGATAATCTTATAAGGCATAGTCTTGATGTCATGCATATCGAAAAGAATGTGTTCGATAATGTCTTCAATACTGTCATGGATATTAAAGGAAAGACGAAGGACAATCCAAAAGTAAGACAAGACATGGCCGAGATATGCAAACGTCATAATCTAAAATTGATAGATAGGGGATCTGGTGGATAATTAAGTAAGCCTATAGCGTCATATACATTGATCAAGGAAGATAGATTAATAATCTGCAAGTGGATATCGTGGATATCTACTTTCTGATTTCCCGACGGCTATGTGTCGAATTTGTCTAGATGCGCTGATCTCAATGAACGCAAGCTAACAGGAATAAAGAGTCACGACTGCCACGTGTTTATGGAAAGATTACTGCCCATTGCTTTGAGAGAGTTGTTGCCTTCTGCTATATGAGTTCCGTTGGCCGAGCTGTCTACATTCTTCAGGGATATCTGTTCAACTAAGCTGACGGTGCAACATATTGTACAACTTGAGGAGAAGATTGTTTTAACAATTTGTAAGTTAGAGAAAATATTTTCACTGGGCTTTTTTGATAGCATGGAGCATCTACCGATTTATCTACCATACGAAGCCCGTGTCGGTGCATCTGTTCATTATCGATGGATGTACCCCTTTGAAAGGTAAATAAAAATTAATATAATTTGAGTGGAATTTTATAATTCATTGTCAATTCTTAAGATAATTTGTCTTTCTAGGTACCTACACCATCTAAAAAAGAAAGTTGGCAACAAGGCTCATATAGAGGCTTCGATATGCGAAGCATATCTTATCGATGAGGTGTCAAACTTCTGCTCCATTTATTTCGATACTCATGTCGTGACATATCGAAATAGACCTCAAAGGAATGACGAAGACTTTGAGGATGGTGGTATATTCAATTTAAGGGGCAAGCCTATTGGGGCTAGTAAGAATCGGTGGTTGACTGACGATGAGTATGATGCCACGCACCGATATGTATTGTTAAATTGTGACATACAAGAAGTGAGAGATTTGGAGAAGTAAGTGATTACACCTCGTTATAATCTCTAATTTGGTGAAGTAAGTGACTACACTTATTTTTATTCTCTCTAAGAGTGTATTTAGAGATGAAGTCAAAATAAGGACACCCGATATTATCGATGAGGGACTTCAAAGAGAGATTGATTGTACCTTTCCGACCTGGTTTCAAAAATACGTAAGTAACTGAGATAATATGTTATGCGGATACCATTAAAATATATTCAAGTAAAACATTTAAATTATCATTATTTGTTTACAGGTTTTATTGCCTGAAACAACAATCACAAATAAGAGCATTCGTTATTTGGCATTGGGACCGAAGAAGCATGCGAAGACTTGGCCAGGCTATGTCGTTAACGGCTTCAAGTTTAAGGCAACTCAGCATGCTATAAATGCCGAATTTGTCAATGACAACTTCAGTACTAAGGATTCTAGTGTTTGCATAAGAGGCACCATCTTTGACGACGAGCCGGACTTTGACTATTATGGAGTGCTTCGGGATATTATAGATTTACAATATAGCGCCCCATATGATATCCATATTATGATGTTCAAATGTGAGTGGTTCGATACGACACCAAATATCGGTTGGAGAATCGATAAATAATTTGGATTCGTCGATATAAATCATCGCAGGAGGTATAGAGGGTCCGACACATTTGCGATAGCAAGTCAGGCTGTTCAAGTCTACTATACAAGCTACCCAAGGCGTCGTAGAGATCGATTTGACTGGTAGGCAGTATGCAAGATTAAATCTAGAAATACATTCAATGTTGGAGACCCAGCATACCAAGAGGACGAGATCGAAAATCCCCAATACTTGGGACAACAGTCGGATACCAAGGATGTTGATTTAGAGGTTGATATACCTCCTACTGAGGAAAATAGAGGGAAGGAAGAGGTTGATAGACAAGACTTAGATGTCAACCAGGAGAAAAAGAGGCATCTTGTCCCAAGTATTGAGACTGAAGAAGAAGAAAAAGAAGAAGAAGAAGAAGAAGAAGAAGAAGAACTTGATAAGGATGAGGATACAGATGAAGTCAACGATGAGGATGAGGATGAGGATGATGATGAGAATAAAGACGAGGCCGAGGATGAGGACGAGGACAATGACGATGATTAAATATCGGTATATTTTAGTTCATGTTTTTGTCGAGGTCGAGGTCGAGGACGAGGACGATTCAGTTTAAATTAAACTTATGTATTCTTCTTTCAGTTCATGTTTTTGTCGTTCGATTATCTACTTATTTTATGATTTTCTTTTTGCAGATGGCACTCCTAGTCCTATTCCTCTGGCCGGCACTCGTCGCCCTGCTGCTGGTATATATATATTAGTTTAGTTTTATATTCATTTATACTTCTATATTATTAATTATATTTATGTGTTCTATTTACAGGACATGGTTACGAGCACTCGTGCTGGTGGTGCTGGCCGTGGTGGTGGTGGTGTTGGTGGTCGTGGGCGTGGGCGTGGTGGTAGCGGTCAGGGAAGTAGCGGTCGTGGTCGCCATACGTCTTCCCCAGATGTGACCTCCGATCCCGATCTGGAGAGCCCGGGCCCAAACTCTTCCCGCCGTCAATCTATCTCAGTGCCACCATCATCTTCATTGAGGCCTGCGACTCCATCCGCTAGCGGATCCGTTCCACCACCGGATGCACCAGCGGATGCATCAGTAGATGCAGCAGCGGATACAGCAGTTACTGCACGGTGGGCCCCGGAGTACCCCCGGATTCAGTTTCATCCTATTACCGGAGAGTACATGCGCGGACCCTCGGATCCTCCGACGCCACCAGAGAGGCCGACGGGCGAGTTCCGACGAGAGATATGGCCCGCGGGTGAATCGTAAGTAAATTTAAGTTAATTTATTAAATTTGTTTCATTTATTCAAGTCAATAATCCAGTCGTTGCTTCTTTATAGATTATTCACGTGGGATGTTGCCCGGATTCTATGGTGCATTATCCAGGAAAACTACTATGGCCCCTACCTTAATTTTTCTGAGGTGCCTCAGGACAGGCAGTACGTCTGGCTCGACGAGATAAGGGTATATATCTTTTGGTTAATTATTAATTATTCTTTAATTCATTAATTTTTTAATTATGTGATATTTGAATTTGTGTACCAGAGGACGTTCTGGTGGCCCCCCCAATGCGAGGAGGCGATCCGTAGGACCTACAGAGCCACCGCCGGGAAGAAGATACGGGATGCGGTGTACGACCTTCGTACGGCACATACGAAGAAGGACTAGATCTGGGTGGAGTACTATGTGGGGATGTTGGAGAAGATGGATACTCCTCAATACAAGAAAATATCAGAGAAAGCCAAGGCGAATAGACAGGCCACGGGTCTGCATACGGAGGGATCAAGGCCCCACGCACGGACGCGTGCAGAATTGGTGAGATACCGCAAATTCATTCCACTATTTAATTCGGTACTATTAATATACGAATTTAATTAAATTCTACATATGCAGGCCCAACAGGCAGTGAAGGAGGGAGAGAGGCGGAGGTGGTCACCGTTCACGACGTATTCGTACATACGCACAAGAGGCGGAAGGACGGAAGCTTCGTCGATGCGAGGGCCCAGGAGACTAATGTAAGTACTTACGTTTATGAGATTTATGTTAGAAATATAATTATTGTTAACTTAATTAGGTAAACTTAGGATTAAAACTATAACTTAGGGAAACATAGGATTTAGATTATAACTTAGGAAAACTTATAGAATAAACACATTCATTGGATAGGCTGCGTATCGTGAGGCACTCCGTCGGATTGAGCCCCCTACCGAGGATGTTGGCGAAACAACGCCCACCCAAATGCCCTCTTCTATGGCCGCTCGCTATGACGACGTGTACATAGAATCCGCCGGCGGCTTTAGGAAAGGGCGCCTGTACGGCCTAGGTTCCATGGCAGATTTTTTGTAGACGTCGACTCCGAGATATCCACCGCCTCCGCCTCCTTCTGTGCCCCCCGCAGACGATGTGAGGACACAGCATGCGACTCTCGCCACGGCGGTGTCAGATTTACGGTTGATAGTGCTGGGGCACTATCCGCATCCTTCTTCTGCTTTCGATCCGTCTGCTCCTGGTCCGTCTGCTGCCGCTCCGTCTACTGCTGCTGTCGATGCTTCCGATCGACCTGGTCCTCCTTCTACCGGACGGTTTTCTTTTGACCACTCTTTCGAGGCCTGCCTGGTATCGGATGCTACTATCGTGGCGCTCCTTGACATGATATCGTTAGAGCAGCTACGCTCACTTCCAGACCATGTCTTGTCCCAAGTACCGCCACACATGGTGGAGCATTATATACGCAGAGCAGATGTGGCGGAGAGAGCATGAGATGATCCACCTCCTCCTTCTCAGTGATTTTGTTTATGTTTTTGGACATTTAGACATTTGGATATGTGTATATTTTGGATGTTTTGTTTATGTTTGGATATTTTTTTATGTATGTTGGGATACTGTGTTGGATATTGTGTTGGATATTTTGTTGGTCATTGTGTTGGATATTTTTTGTGTATGTTGGGATATATTGGATGTTTGGAGATATTGTGTTGGCAATATGGATATTTGTTGGATATATTGGATGTCGGATATGTTATATTTGTGTATGGTGGATGCTGGATATGTTATATTACAGGGAATAGTCTTTTTCCTGCAAATTTTTTTAAAAATATTGTAGTTAGCGATGGATTACCAACGGGTTGCCGACGGACTTTTGCAGGTAGCGACGGCTTGCCGACGGATTATCCGTCGGCCTATTTCTGGAAAAATACTAAGCGACGGAATGGCGACGGATTTCCCGTCGCTGAGTTTCTAGAAATATAGAAGATATCCAGAAGCATGGCGACGAATTATCCATCGCCAAATTGCCGCTAATCCGAGGTACTGTAATTAGCGACGGACTCGCGATAGGTTAGCGACGAACAATCCGTCGCTAACTGTATGAATATCAGGATAGCGACGGATGGCCGACGGATTATCCGTCGGCCTGTTTCTGGAAAAACAATAAGCGACGGAATGGCGACGGATTTTTCGTCGCTCATGTTCTAGAAATATGGAAGATATCCAGAAGTATGGCGATGGATTATCTGTCGCTACTCCGCCACTAATCCGTCGAGATTAGAGATGCTTTAGCGACGAGTTAGCGACGGATATTGCGTATCAGAAACCCTCTGATACGCGGTTAGCGAAGATTTAGCGACGTATTGTCCATCGCTAATCTTTGCTATATTAAAAATTTTAACTGTCGAAGTTGACGGGAAGCCGTCGGCTAGCCGTCGCTAACAGTTTTTATTTTGCCAACGGTAATCTGTCGTTAAGTAGTCGCAGAGCGACGGACTAGCGACGGACTAGTTTTAGCGACGAGGTTATTCCGGATGGATTTTTTCAACCCGTATTCGTCGGTAAACCGTCGGTAATATGAATTTTTGACGGATTTCCGACGGATAGGGCCGTCGCTAAATCGTTGTATTTTAGTAGTGTACGATGTTGGGCATTACATCTGTGCTACCGCCGTCCTGTAGATCTGCTAGCGGGTCTTTCCCTAGAGGCTTGACCTGAGCTAAATAGGCATCAGCATTCTGGAGTGCTTCGCTTAATGCAACACGAAGATCCTTGGAGAGCCTTAGGAGCTCGTATAGCGATAACTTTGCTGGCATATTAGCCAATTGTGCTAATATGTCAAAGTTGTAAGGTCTCTCCAGTCCCTGAGATATATCATTGCGCGCGGAGTGGCCTGTCGAAGCGGGTCTCCCTTGTCTTGGACTTATCCGTCAGTCGAGGCTGAGATGGCCTTGGAACGTCAGAGGGAGGCAACGTTGCTGGCTGAGGATCTTCGACTGGACTATCCCGTATGGGCTGGACTTGCGCTCCAGATCGGGTAACAACATCTGCAGCTTCTTCAGCTTCAGCTGAAATTATGTGGCAGGCTCTAGACTTCCTGCCCTTCTTCTTATTGGGATGAGATGATACCCCCTGGGTAACTTTGGGCACCAAGTCTGGATGCGCCCACATGATCTCTCCTCGCGATGTGGTGAGGGGTACCAATCCAGATGTCTGGCTCCGGGCGGGTGGAAGATTAGTAACCTCCATCATTGTCCGGGGGACAGGTATTTCTAGAGTACTTATCGGAGGGAAGTTGCCGAACTGAATAGATACCATATTCGTCGCTACGGTAACCTCTTCAAAGTCTATCGACAAAGCTTTTGAGTCGATAAGACTCTGAATGTACCGCTTCAATTGGAAGCAATCATGAGTGGCATGATGGACATAGCGGTGGAAGTGACAGTATTTTGGATCCTCTATTTCTGCTGCTCGGGGCTCACGTCTTGGTGGAGGGAGCTGGATCCTACCCCCCTTGCAAGAGTATATCGAAGATAGGTTTGACATGACTATCTTCGAATGAGTAGTTGATCTTGGGCCAATAAGCTTCCGCCTGTTTTTGTTCGGGCTTCTGAGTCGCATCAGTGACCATGGCCTGTTTGCCCTTACTGTCCCGATTGGCGGTAGAGCCACTGTTGTTGTCACTGGAAGTAGGACCAGGACGTCTGCGCTTATCTTCTTCGTCTGGGATGTGTAACCCTAGCTGGCGAGCCTTCTTCAATTTTGCCTCCACGTTGGTAGCACTTATGATGAAGGTCATCCAATCCCTGAACTGATCGTCACCCATCCAGAGGCTAATTACATGGAGCAGCTTCTTCTGGCAGATTTCAATCAGGGAGCTCTCGGGATTGCCCTGAGGCAATCTCATCGCGGTTTGGCGGAACCGTTCGATATAGTTCCTCGTCAGCTCCCTCTCTCCCTGAACGACATCTATGAGAGATGACATCGTCACATCATGCCCCACCTCGTAGAATCTCTCCAGGAACATGTGCTTGAAGCCATCAAAAGAATGGATACAGTTGTAGGGGAGGTTGCGGTACCAGTCGAACACGATCCCCTCCAATGCTTCGATGAATAATCGCGTAAGGATGGCATCACTATGGGGCAAGTGGTCGGTGGTGACTTCAAAGTAAGTCATGTACCGACTAGCAGAGGTCTTTCCATCATAAGAATTGATATGGAACGGCTTATACCGTGGTGGAAAAGGTACGTCCCTCTATACGACGGGATATGGCTGTCGTATTCTGAGATCCCGAGAGGAGTCTCGGGCATTGAACATCGCTGAAGCTCCTGGACTTCCCTCCTAGCCTCCTTGGCTTCATCTGCAGCTAAAGGAACGGATGGTGCTACTAGATCATCACCCAAAGGAGGGGCGATCATGTTGGAGTCCGCGTTGACTACGGGCCCCAAGCTTGTTTGTCCGGGCATCCTCGCTGGTTGAGCTGCCAAGGCGGCTTTGATCTCGTCCACCGACTTGACTAAGGACAGGAGCATGGCTTCGAGCACTTCTAGCCCTTGTCGGTCGAAAGGCGCTTCATGATCGTCGTCAGTTATAAAGACTATTCTTACGTGGGTAGAGGTGGAAGGGATTGTGGCAGAGGTACTCTCGGTGTCGTGCCCATGTATAGAGAAATCGTTCAAAAATGTCAGAATATCATCTTCGTCAGACTCGGAAGGGGTGCTACCCCCTGTGCAGGAAGTCGCATCGTCTTGGCGAGGGTGGTGGCCCTCAGGGAAATCCGATTCTGTTGCAGAGTTCTGGGGGACCTCTACCCCCTGCATGTGCTCTTGGTATACCGGGTTGTCGTATAAATTGAGGGGGCTGCTACCTCCAGCTTCTTATACTCTCAAGGAGGCTGAAGACGTACCCCCGATGCCGGAAGCTTCTTCTTGGATCGAGTGCCTAAATAGACACCCCCTGTGGTTGATGGAAACCCCCCAGATGAGGGTCTCCTTACAATACTGGCCGAGATGGCCGGGCTGGAAGAGCCTGTCTTCTTTTCTTTCTTGCCAGGAGAAAATTTTTTAGTTGAATTACAGGAGACGAAAGGAAACTCTTCGTCCCCTGGAATTTGTACCTGTCGGACAGGTGCTGGATGCTGCAGTCGATGGAAAACTGACTGCCGATCTTCAGGCACTGCTGATTTGTTACAACAGCAGTTGATGATGACTTGAGTGCAACGACGCCCCGAGAGGGACTCATTGCATGCTGACGCTGTCGTCTTGTGCTTGTGAGTAATCACGTCATGTAAGTCGGTAGGAAGCTGCTCTGCCTTTGCACCAAACTTGTGAACTCGGGGATCCCGAACGTACGAGTGCTTAGGCATCATGTTTGCTCCCTGATCCGTGGCTGGTAAAAGTACTTGTTCTGGATCTTTAGAGGGAGACTTTAAAGACCCACCATATCTGTTAGCCCTGGGGACTGGATGCGGGTGGTTCTGTACAACTTTCCATTAGGAGCACGTGGAACAGTTAACGGGGCCCACTGACAGTCAGCAACTTGGACAGTTGACTGGGCAGGTTGAGCCCGCACTGTCCTAGACCTTTTTGACTTAGCGCCCAAAGGCACATAGTAAAAAGAGGCCAGACTGATACATCTCGCATCTTTAGTAGGCCGCATAGCGTCGGGCCCGCATAAGAGGCGGTCGGACACAGAGCTTCTGGCTGGGCCGTATGAGACGTCTGGTCTGTGGACAGGATTGGTCATCGCATGGACCATCTGCTAGCGGCTAGAGCTGGCTGCCGCATGGATCATCTTCCTACGGCGAAAGTTGGCTGCCGCATGAGTTGTCTGCCTGTGGCCATAGTTGGCTGTTGCATGGACAGAATGTCCATCTCCTCTCTGCGACCTGCTCTTTGTCCGTATGGAGTTCCTTTTTGCCCCTAAAAACTTAGCATCGTAGTGTTTTCCTCTGCTGGATTTGGGGACAGCATAGTCCTCTGCGGTTGAAGACAGAGCCACAAGAGAGTTCTGGTCACCGTCTTGGGCTACAGAAGAAGCTTCTTTGAGAACTTGATTGGGGGTAACAGTTTCGTGTACCGACGTCTTGCGAGTCCTCTTCGGGTTAGCTCGCTTATGAGACGGGCTGGCGCTCCCTTCAGAGAGCAATTCTTCGAAGGCTTGTTGGTCGAAGCGGACCACAAGCATCTGCTGTATCGAGCCGAGCTTGGACGCGTCAGATTGCGTCACCAACTTCTCATCGAAAGAGAAGGAAGTCCCCAGCAGAGTCGCCATCGTATTTGCCATAAAAATCAACAACAGGTATTACAGAACAATAGAATGATTGCAAACTCGCTTGTACAAAGAAGGGCCTAGAAAGAAAGTCTAGAAAATAATCTAAGTACAATTGTTTAGTTTTGATTATGGGGGGTGACGGTGGAGGCTCGGGAAAGTGCTATCAACTCTGTCTTACTCCGTGGACTATCTGATGCAGTCTCTAGCTCGTGAAGATATTGCTTTTTTCTTGAAGGTTGCCAGCCTTTTGCAGGGGTGTGGCACCCTGCTATTTATAATAGGACAAATTTTGAGCCAGATAGACGGCTTGTGGCCACGTGGCTGATTAGCACGCTAAGACCCGCTCTTGGGTTGCCATTTGTCAGTTTTTTTAGATTTTGTTGCAGCAAATCTGGGTAGTTAAGGAATTGGTCAGATTGCCACGTGTCCCGTTGCGTATAACATTCTCAGTCTTCGATCATACGGGGTCGCATGAGACTCATGCATGCGGCCTGGATCAAAATTACACCCGGCTTCCTGTAGTTCTAGAAATTTTGGGGCCGCATAAGCTGGGCCGCATGAGGTTCATGCGGCTTGGATGACGCTTTTTTGGCTGCATGGAGGCGTACGAACCCTGTTTTTGGGTGACGTCTCACGTCTTATCTTTCTTGTCGAAGTGTCAAAACTGTCATGTTTTGCCAGGACTTGTCAGCTTTATCAGTCGAACTGCTCCTCCTTGGTCGTAAATTTTCTTTCTACAGCTGTTCGTCGATGGGCCATATATATCTTTAAACAGTTATGCGGCTTTCCTTCATGCGGACTTGTTTGGCCCGAAGTACCTATGCAGCAATTTGTAATCCGCATGAACTCCATATTTTTCATGTTTCTACAGCACTGACCTCCATTCGCTCAACTGTCTATGTTTTTTTAGGTTCTTTTTTTGAGCTTACGTAAAGAGTGATCCTATATGTACCTCTAGAAATCTCATTCCGCCATGTCCTTCCGTCATGTGACTCCTTTTTTGACCGAAGCAAAAAGGAGAGGGGGTTGGAAGAAGGCATGAGCGAATAGGAGAGGACCACGTGGCAGAGGAACATGGAGGGATAGAATTTTGGAGGTACATATAGTATTTTTTTTATGTAAATAATCTAGTAAAGTTACATGACCCGAGCATATAGGCTTAGTCACTTATGTTTATATATAGATCATAATATATGTATATACTTCTCCCAGATAGAACTGTACAATGGAAACAGAATCAGTCGTGCTAGTAGAACCTATTTTTGTAGATGTTTCTTTATTTTTTGACTACAGTAAACTATATTCTTTGTAGCTATTTAAATTTAGATATCACATGCTTCTGCCCTGCTTTTTCTTCTTTTGCTACTATTTATTGGCATTTGGAAATTTGGAAAAAATTCCATAATACGCTGGTGCTAGTAAATAACTTACACACTAAAGAATAGTATAATAAAGTAATAAACCTAAATGTTAAGGAATACTATAATACAATAATTTAGTAGAGGAACTACAATGAACATCTTTTATGGGTTGATATTTAAAGGGTAGCCTCTATGCTTTATACTTAATATTCTGACGATTCATATACACTACAAGAAAAAAGGCTTTTCTTGATGGGTTTTCCCCATCAAGAAATGGGTATCTTGACGGTTGTGGATCTGTCAACTAGGCCGGAGTCAAGAAAAGACCACCCCTTTTCTTGACGGTCGCTGACATGGCTTTTCTTGATAGTTTATGGCCGTCATATGAAGTAATTTTCTTAACTGTTTTTAGCCGTCAAGATAGCAGTTTTTAGAAACCTTCAACGTAGGCAAAAACTTTTCTTGACTCCGGCCTAGATGAAGGCCTTTAGCCGCCAAGAAAATCCCTCTTGCAGCAGGATTGTGTTAATTGTTGACGTTTTATAACCGTCAAGAGAAGCTAAATTTTGTATAGCAAAAATTCTATTTATAATTATATAATCGAACACACACATAATATCAATAATCCAGAAGATATACATACATCAAATAACTAGAAAACTCAATTTTTATATTAATAAACTGTATATTGTTCGTACACCATAAACTTTTAATACATCCAACACGTCCACCACAAACATCTAACATTTGTCCAACCACAAACATATCCAACCAAAGTATCTAGTTTCCATGCATCTTAAACATCTAAAACTGAAAATTATATAAAAAACCAAAATATGTAGCAAATTCGGCCGGAGCACATCCCTCCTATATTCACAACACCTTCATTATCCATGTAGTTCCTGAGAGAAGAAGAGAAATATATTTAATCCTTTATGTGTCTATGTTTGTATAAATTAATAACTGAGAAAAAAGTAAAATAACCACGAGGCCTACAAGTCAATACAATAATCAAATTCTAGTTCAACAATTTAAAAAGAAGTTAGGATGACTAACAAAATATGATATCAGTTGAATCAACCAAGCCACCAAAAATTCCAAGATTATAGTTAAAAATGGTGAAGAAGATAAATCTTTTTTCTACTTTGGTTTGATTACTGACATAATAATGGTGAAGAAGATGGCTAAAAATGGTGAAGAAGTAAGTTTCCAACTAAAATTTCTTTCCATTGATTGACAGTTTGATGAAGTTTACTGCATACTTAAATTTGTTTGCATATTTTTAGACTGATATTCAATTTGCTTTATTTAATATAATAAAAGAAAATTTTTGAACTGTGTTATTACGCATCTTTGGAGTTCACACCATGTTTATATCATTCCGAGTTGAGTTTTTGATAGCCTAAATGTTGTTCCCTATAAAATCTTAGAGAATGTGGGTTGTGGGTAGATACACATTCTGTTTATGAAAACATAGAATGTGGGTTGTCAGATGAATGGAGAACTCTGTGCATCACTGGCTTGTAGTATGAAATTGTGAACTAGAGTGGTTAGTATCAGGGGATATGGAGTAAGGGATATGGGTTGGAGATGTTGAGTTGTCAACATATTCAGAATCATTAAACCTGAATCATTAAAATGAACAACAAAGCTCATGGAGACATCAAAAATATAACTCATACAAAAGGCTTAGAAATTCAAAGTACTGAAACATAAGGCTTAGAAAAATCAAGGTACACTGAAACATTCAGAAATATAAAGCATCTTTGATTGTTGCAAAACATAATATTGTGTAGAAACCTATATATTGTAGCTAATAAATCTTGAAAAAAATGCCCATGTTTACATATTATCAGAATTTTCTAGGTCCTCCATTCTCTAAATTGTTGCTTCACATATTCAACATTATGGAGTTCATTTGGATTATATTAAGCCTCGTTCTATTTGGTTCTCTATGTCAAACTTATGATGCTATTCTTTGCAACATTCCATCCTACACTAAGGGAAGTTAAAGACTGTTCCTTGGTTGATATTTTACTGAATATTTAGTTTGCATTATCATCTGAAAACCAATCTTAAACCTACCAAAACCAGCCTCTTCAAACAACTCCAAAACTGTCGAAACTGATATTCATTGGAACAATAATGGTGTACTGGAAACTGGCTTTCTTGTCCTTATCTTTTGTTATTTTTTTCCTCCACATGGCATTGTTTTCGTTTTCTGTTACGTATTGTAACTGACTTGCATACTTATAATTGAATAACACACAAATGTTTTGGGGATTTTGCATTTATCATGAGTCCTTCCAGGAAAATAGAAGCCTATCAAATTTTGTGCAGTGTTAAAGTTTCAAACAAGATCATATCCAACAAAAGCTAGCAAATAGGTCAGGTTGTGTATATCAGATACAACTTTGTCATTCTATACTCCATCATTCAATAAATGTTGGCACCTAGAATGTAAAAATATCAAGCAAGTCTACAAAACAAATTTTATGAAGGATATCCATCTTAAATCAAGGTAAACTACAACAAAACAAAGAATCGTTTGTAGTAGATACCTACAAGTATATATTCTTCTACACACAAGATTTTACCTGCTGCTGCTATGCTGTACACTATACAGATACCCACAAGTATATCTTCTACACACCAATCACCCAAATTTCACCTGCCTGAAGGATACATGACACCCCCAAATGTTTCTACAGGAAACACTCTCCCAAATGATGGCATTGGTACCTATAGCAAATACCCTCTAGGCTTTGATACCTGATTTGACTTTGATAAGTAGTTTAGAACATTCAAATTGTCACTTTTAGTTGTCATTGATATTTGTGATCTTAATTTTCTGAGATTTCACGATTCGATGATCAACATATCAATGTTATTTTCCAATTTGGTTCTCTTTTGACTTGTTACTCATGTCGACCTTTTGCTAGTTCTAGTTGCTTTCCAGTTTCTATTAATTAGATTGCAAAATATTCTTTCATGTATCATCTATTATTAATCATGTTCTTTTGTTCTATAATAGAGTTCCAACCTATTAGACAAATAATAACTCAATATCCCAAGTATTTTTTGATAGCTTGTATGATTTATTTTCTTCCATTGAGTTCAAGCTTACTCTTTCCAGTTTGAACATCAGTGCTCAAATACCCATGGTACACAGACCAAAATTGATGCACACACCCAAACAGTGCTCTGATATACACTGGAACTGCACTCGTTGTTGTTGCAGCTCTGCACAGCTACTGCTGCCGTAGGTAGCTGCTGCTGCATTTTCAGGAACCCGACACACACATGAATATGTGCATATACACATACTACCTATTATTTTGGCAAAGTTAATTGTTTCATAGATGGTGGTTACTTTGGCACAGACGCATGGTACTACACCAGCATACTAGTATAGTTGCCATGTCTAATTATCCGCAGTGTAGTTATGGCCATGTCTCCACTTTTTCCTTTGGATGCTAACACAATGTTGTAATTGCAGCTACTAAGCACATTAAATGGACAACCAATGCTCCTCAGAGAAAGAAATGGATTACTAAGCACATTAAAGATTATAGTTAACACTTATCTTATACAACCATTTCTTTGGCAATAATAATGTCATAGCAGAACATATAATAGGAAAATTTAAAAGGAAAAGAAAAAAAATGAAAGGAGGAGTTATACCTTTCGGCATCAACATTTGTAGCCTTCAAGAAGGCGATTAGGGCATCGAGCGCGTTCTCTTGCACCGGAACATCGAATTCTCTATTGTCTTTCAAAACAAAGAATCTACCGAACAAAAAAGATCAGTTATGCAAAGTTTTTGATCATCGACATCAGTTCTTACACATAAAAGATCCTAAAATTTTCGAACAAAGAATTTAAGAAAAACTAGGTCAATTTTGACTTCGACAATGCAAAGTAAACACAAAAAATGTCTTATCTCATATCTATTATGGCACGACGATGGACTTCCCAGAGAGGAAACCGCTACTTGTCATCGCTTGACACCGTCGTCCTTGTTGAAGCGGATGCGATCCACCTTTCCCTTCTTGACATGATAAATTTTAGATCTTCCCTAAAATAGAACCAACTTTAAAGCCCTAAAATGAAAAAATTTACAAATTTTCAGAAATCAAGAAATTGAACTAACTTCAAATCCCTAAAATAAAAAATTTCATAAATTTGTAGAAATTAAAAGAGAAAAAAGTTCTTTTTTTCATCTATATCATCAACCTAACCCAAAAAGAGAAAGAAACCCTAACAAAACCCTAAGAAATGGTACCTCATGTCCTCGAGGTCGACGTCATCGTCGTCAAAATCTGCCTCCTCGGCCAAAACGGCGTCAATGGTTGATCGCGGCGTCGAAGCAGCGGAGCACGCCGTCGTGCATCTTCTTCTTCCCACCGGACCTCTTCTTCTTTCCGAGATCGCTCTTTCTTTTCAAGGGGAGGACGACAAGAGATGGCACGGCAGAGTGCTCCGCTTCTTCGATGACCGGGATCGAAACGGCTGGGCTCGAAGACGAGGAGTAGGAGAAATAAAGGGAGGAAGAGAGGAAAGGACTCGAAGAGGAGAGGAGAAAAAATGGAGAGAGGAGTTGTTTCGGGAAAAATTTGCTGCTCCTCTCCATAAAAAATAACCACAGCCGTCAACAAATATAAAAATTTAAAAAAACTACTATAATGGCAACCGAAAAATTTGCGCCAATTTTTTTGCACATACATTAATTGACAGTTTTTATCAATCCGTCAACAGAAAAAATTGTGTTTCTTGACGGATCCTCTAAAACCGTCAACTATTATGGTAAAAATTTGCTAAATTAACTTAAAATGTGTGCTTTTTTGACGTATACCTAAAACCGTCAAGATAACCACTATTGTTGACGGTTTTCGACGACCGTCAACTTATAAACCGTCAAGAATCGTCATTTTTCTTGTAGTGATAGTTTATTTATTTTTTTATAGCTCCTATGTTTTAAATTTTTTTATAAAGGTCAACTTGGATTGAGAGAGGAAAAATGAGCAGAGTTATGTATGGTCAAGTGAGGGGGTCAATACATATAGCCCTGCTTGGATTAGAGGAAGAGTTGAGTGGAGTGTGTTTAATAACTCTTGTTTGGATTGGAGGGTTTGAGTGAGAGAATAATTAATAAAAATACGATAGTTATCAAAATACTTTTATTACCTATGTCACAAAATTAAATTAAATTGGAGTTTTAATGAGAAGTTTTCAAAATATTTTTGTGAGACTCGTCTCATAGTATCGGAATTTATATACAGGTACACGAGTATTTATTGTTCATTTATGTTTTCTCGATTTTCATGATTATGGTATCGTGCGATACTCCTGATTTATTGAGTTTTGTTGACCATGCTCATTTCTAGACTGTTCGAGACTTTTAGAATACCTTTTGGCATTACCATGGACCTGTGCTAGGACCCGCATGAAGAACAGAGAACCCTGGAATTTCTTAAAGTAGAGATTTTCCTTTCTTTCGGAAAATTCGTCGGAGATCCGCGGCACACAGTCGGATCGTCTGAATAGGATTTTTCCGAAAGCAAAAACTTGTTGTGACAATTCAAAAAATCCAAAGGAGATCCGTGGAAATTCGTCAAAAAATTCGTCTGTAGGAAATTTGAGATATTTTGATGACCAGTGTTCTGCTATTTTCATGAATAGTAATAGTACGTTCTTTTAGCTAATAATTTCTTAGTTTTGATATGCCTATTGTCTAGTGGTTTCTTGGTTTTCTTTGTTGAACAAATGAGATTTATCCTGATCAAGTCACGGACGATCGACGGTCACGATTAATCACACTTTCTATATATACTCTATTCTTTTCGAAATGTCTTTTTTTTAACTTTCTCTCTACTCTTCTTCTATCTTCGTTTTCTCTCCATTTTTCTCTGAGGTAGGAGCATGGTCTCGAGACCTCAGAATGTGGTTTTTAAACCCCTTTGGTGGTGGAGTAGAAGAGTTAGAGTGGGAGCTATAATAGGCAAGTACATCTTGCCGAACTACTAGACAAACATTGTTTTACAGCTATTTTATTTTTTGTAGCCTTGATAGTTCAATATTTCCTAGAACTTGCTTTAGTAAAGATGTTTCCCTCGATATTATCGTCATTTTGACCGTCTCGATATTTGGTTTGGACTAGGTTTTTGTTTTGTTACGATGTCCTGATATTTTTTTAGTTGAAAAACTCGACATCGGAAGTGACACATGAGTTACCACCTCAAGACTTAGTTTATATTGCTAATATAAGACTTATTTATAGTATTGGTTATAGTTGTATTGACTTAGACGAGATATGGGACCGAATTTAGGCTCCAAAATTTTGTTCCTATTATTTTACTGAGTATTTACCCACTTTTCGAAAATCCTTCATTAATCCGTAGCAATCTGTTGGATCTTCCGAATGGCCCCTTTTCCTAGACAAAATCCTTTGTGACCTATCGGATAATCCTTCGGATATCTGCGACAATTCGCTGGATCTTCCGGATGAACTCCCAAATTTTCATCTTTTGTGATTTTTGTTCTAGTTTTCTGATTTTCTTTTGGTAGTAGATTTTTGTATATGCCATAACATGTTTCCTGCTATGTACTACCATGCTTGCCTGGATTTCTTGTACATGTATTGTCTTATTTGATAGTGGTTCATCGTGGCGCACTCTTCATTCTTGTCCATGTCTAGCTTGCCTGATAGTGGTCTGTCATGGCACACACTTGATTCCAGTACTATATAGCTTGATATATAGTGGCTCGTCGTAGCGCACTCCTCACCTGCTACTTGTCCATTCCTGTTGTGGCTTGTTATAGTGATCTCTCTCTTGCATGTCTTGTCAAAACATGCAAGTACCACGTCTAGGATTGATTCTGCAGAATGCCACACCTGAAATTCCGAATGAAAATTAAGGACTAAACAACTATCTTGATTATCTAGATGCATTAGGAGGAAAGATTTTTTCGATTCCTTGCAAGCCCTTTGTTCCGGCCTATACCATGGATTTGGCGTTCTCCGTCGTGAGGGACACATTTCTAGCATACGGTTGAGTGGACAATCTTGTACATGTAACACGTCTTTTGGGTGGTGTATCCAATAATATATATATTATATATATTTTATATATATATATATATATTTATATTTATATATATATACATATATATATATATATATATATATATATATATATATATATATATATATATATATATATATATATTTTATATATATATATATATATATATATATATATATATATATATATATATATATATATATATATATATATATATATATATATAAGCATAGGTCTTGGGTTCAAATCACCTCTCGGGCTGCTAGGTGGCATATGCATATATATATATATATATATATATTTTTTTTTTTTTTTTTGCATATATATATATATATATATATATATATATATATATATATATATATATATATATATATATATATATATATATATATATAAAAATATATATATATATATATATATATATATATATATATATATATATATATAAAATATATATATATATATATATATATATATATATATATATATATATATATATATATATACATATATATATATATATATACATATATATATATATAAAAAAAAAATATATATATATATATATATATATATATATATATATATATATATATATATATATATATGCATATGCCACCTAGCAGCCCGAGAGGTGATTTGAACCCAAGACCTATGCTTATATATATATAAATATATATATATATATATATATATATATATATATATATATATATATATATATATATATATATATATATATATATATATATATATATATATATATATAGGGCTGCTAGGTGGCATATGCATATATATATATATATATATATATATATATATATATATATATATATATATATATATATATATATATATATATATATATATATATTTAGGGATGTGGATCCTTCATATATATATATATATATATATATATATATTTATATATATATATATATATATATATATATATATATATATATATATATATATATATATATATATATATATATATATATATATATATATATATATATATATATATTTTATATATATATAAAATATATATATATTTATATATATATATATATATATATATATATATATATATATATATATATATATATATATATATATATATTGTATGTGAAAATATATATATATATAAAAGAATATATTATATATATAATAGGCTGTCACGTCCTGATTCCGTAGAATCGATAGTCATCCTCCGCCTTGATGTCGTGCGAATCTAAGTTGCATTTGCACAAGCCTAGTCATAAGGTTATCTGAAACACAACAAACAATTAATAGAGTACACAGAGAAATTCAAAAATTGAATAAAATGAAACTTGAGCTTTATTGATAATCAGAAATATTTACATGACTCGATTACAAAAGTGCCATACGGTCTTACAATAGACTCAGATGAGATGGTCGTTCTATATGTTTACATTTCCCTTACAAAACCCAAACTTTCAAAACACCTTTGATGGGGGAGAGTTGAGCCATCTTCTTGGACTGGTTGCAGAGTCTTCAAAAGGATTGATTCAAGCCTTGGCACATGGGCAAGTCTTCAGAAGGGGCACGAACGTCGCCTTCACCTAGTTAGCACGCTCGTTTTGGTTTCCAGCACATGTAGAGAGCGAGGATCAGTATATTGCCGTGTACTGGTAGGTGGCTAATTAAATCCAAGCTCTTATTTGTTTAAGAAAATCTGTAAAACATGTTATATACTTGGTGATCTTTCTAACCTTCCTAATGTATTACATGTGAACATTTTGTAAGGCAAGCATATGTAAACTACAGTATGTTTGACAACTATTCATGGCATAGTCTCTATACCTAAACAAACAAACCATATTCATCCCGTGTCAACGAACATAAATGATAAAAGTAGTGTATGGGTGTGAAGGTCTCTGGCAATGTCAAGCCATTTTGGACTATAGCTGGATTTAGACGGCGATTATTTCAAGCGGGTAGCGAGCCCTATTTGAAAGTTCCCGAGTCAACCGTGCCAATTAAGCTAGCACTGCTACACTCGTTCCTCCTCGGTCGAATCGGTTCCTTGGCCTAGGCAACCGTTCGAGAAACTAACTCCTTGTGCATAAGTTTTCCAATGACCATATTATTTTACTTTGTTCTTTGACATGGTCTACGAGTTCTTTAGAAATTACTCATTTTTAAGGGTGCTTCGCCTTATTGTTGCATCATTCGTTAATTGATTCAATCTTTACTTACACAGTTCTATAACAAGTATGACGTAAGTAAATATGCATCATATTTATGTTATAACAGTTCTATAGCAAGTGTTCGTGAGAAATCGTGCAACAATTCATTGCTTTCAACACTATAAAGATAAGCATATCTAAGTGTCGACTGCATCTACTAACATTTCAATTATATTACGTCTTCGATTGATTTAGAAATAAGAGGTTCAAAGGGAAGGAGGGCCAACCTCTCACCTTAGTTGAGTTGGAGGCAAGAGAAAGAAAGTCTTTTGTGCTAGGCACCTACGCGATCACCTGAAATCGCATAAGCAGCGGATTAGACACTACCCTTCTCAAATGAGTAATATATGAAATCCAAAGTTCGAAGAACGCAAGCAATAAAAATCCATCAAAATATTCATGAAAATGCATTCATAAAACTAAAGCCAAAATCAAACACGACAGAAAAACCAGGCAGCAGAGAGGTCCCTCGATCCTCAACCGCAGAGTCTTTTCTCGGGATGCAACCCGCTGATATGGGACTTGATTCCAAAGAAGCTATTCCATAACAAAAAATGATCTTAATTCAATCGGTCTCAATTAGTCGATCAACCGGTCCCAATTAATCGGTCTCGATCGATCGATAGCGACAATGTTCCTTAATCGCATTTTTCGTAAATGAGGAACGGGGTACGATGTTGGGACATGGCACTACATGATAACCAAGACTTGGACATGCTCATCTACGTACGACAAGTCTGCCTTTAGGTTCAGCTAACCATGATCTATTATATGGCTCAGATCATACATGTACTTTCGCAACTGAGAAACATGGAAGACATCGTGCACATCCGATAGTGCTGACGATAATGCGATACGATAAGCTACTGGGGCAACTCATTTTAGTATCTCGAAAGGACCTACAAATCTGGGACTCAACTTTTCCTTTGTTCCAAACCTGGTGACTCCCCACATAGGGTTACCTTCAGAAATATGTAATCGTCCTCCAGGAACTCGAGTGGCCGTCGATGGGTATCCGTATAGCTCTTCTGCCGACTCTGAGCCATCTTCAATTTTTTTTCCTTATTAGCTTGACCTTTTCAACAGTTTGCTCTACCAGCTCCGGACCAAGAATCTGTCGCTCCTCGACTTTATCCCAACAAATGGGTGATCTACACTTCTGTCCGTATAATCTTCATACGACATTATTTGGATGTTGGACTGATAGCTATTGTTATATGCAAATTCGGCCAACGGTAGATGAACATCCCAGTTTGACTTCAAGTCTATCGCACAGAGCAGTAGCATGTCTTCGAGAATCTGATTCACTCACTTTGTTTGGCTATCGGTTTGGGGAAGGTAATTCATGCTAAACTTCAACTTAGTCCCCATGGCCTACTAAAGGCTTTCCCAGAAGCGTGATAAGAACTGCCCATCCCGATCAGAGACGATGGATACTGGAACTCCGTATAGTCGTACTATCTCGTCAAGGTAAATCTGAGCTAGGCAATCGACGCTCCAAGTAAATTTGTTGGCAATAAAATATGCTGACTTGGTTAGTCGGTCGATGATGACCCAGTGGGCATCGTTCCCCCGCGGTATCTTCGGTATACCAACAATAAAGTCCATACTTATGTTCTCCACTTCCACTCTGGTATGCGAGGTTGTGCATCTCTCCGTCCGACCTCTAATGTTCTGCTTTAACTTGCTGACAGGCTATACACTGCGACACGATGAGTGCCACATCCCTCTTCATGTTGTGCCACCAAAAGATTATGCGGAGGACCTTATATATCTTCGTGTTGTTGGGATGCAAGAAATATTTCGCGTAACGCGCCTCCGATAATATTTCTTTCTAAGTTCTAAGCCCTCCGGGATGCATAGTCGACTCGTTAGGCCCCAATGCTCCGGCCTCATCTTTTGCGAAATCAGTCATCTTATCTGTCAAAATCAGCTCCCACATCTTCTTCAAGTATGGATCGTCTCTCTGAGCGGACTTGATCTTTTCTAGCAAACTTGGTTCTAGCCGCAATTGAGCCATATGCACTCCTATGAATCGAACCCCGAGATCGATGCCTATTTTTTCTAAGTTCCGTAGTAGTCTGCCATTGATGGATAGCGATGTTATGTATTTTTTCTCAGTGCATCAGCCACAATATTTTCTTTGCCCGGAGTGTAGTCGATTGTCAAGTCGTAGTCCTTGATCATTTTTAGCCATCACCTCTGCCGTAAATTCAATTCTTTTTGGGCAAAGAGATACTTGAGGCTCCTGTGATCCTTGTAAATATTGTACACCATGGCATAAAGATAGTAACGTCATAGTATTAACGCGAACACAATTGTCGCTAGTTCTAATTCGTGTGTGGGATAGTTCTTCTCATGCGACTTGAGTTGTTTGGAAGCAAAAGATATCATCTTATCCCAATGCATGAGTACACATCCTAAGCCCTGGCCTAAAGCATCGATGAATATTTAAAACCCCTCAGTCCCATCTGAAAGAGCGAGTATCGGGGCCGAAACGAGCCACTGCTTTAGCTCTTGGAAGCAAGTCTCACAGTCGTCTGAGCACTCAAACGCGACTCCCTTTTGAGTTAGGCGAGTCAAAGGCGATGCAATCTTTACGAAGTCTTTAATGATGTGTCTGTAGTATCCCACCAAGCTGAGGAAGCTTAGAATCTCTCTAACTGATGCAGGCCGTTTTCAATCAATAATTGTTTTAACTTTTTTTGGATCGACTACGATGCCTCCTGTGGAGATGATGTGTCCGAGAAATGATACATTGTTTAGCCAAAATTCACATTTACTTATCTTCATATACAACTGGTTGTCACAAAGGGTCTAAAGCACGGTTGCTGTATGTGTTGTACTTTTTCCTTCGAATAGACGAGAATATCGTCTATAAAGACTACTAGGAGTTCGTCGAGGAACGGACGAAACACCTGATTCATGAGATCCATGAAGGCGGCAGGGGTATTCGTTAGGCTAAACGACATTACTAAGAACTCATAATGACAGTAACGAGTGCGGAAGGCTGACGTCGGCTTATAATCCGGCTTGAATTTGAGTTGATGGTAACCTGATCGAAGATCAATTTTTAAAAACACTAATGTGCCATGTAGTTGATCAAATAGGTCGTCGATGTGGGGTACTAGATATTTGTTTTGAATGGTGCCTTTGTTCAGCTAATGGTAGTCTATGCAAAGGCGCATCGATCCATCTTTTTCTTCACGAACAATACTGATGCTCCCTAGGATGAGACACTAGGTCGTACGTATCTTTTGTCGAGCAATTCCTGCAACTGTACTTTGAGTTCTTTTTTGTAGGGGCCATTTTGTACGGGCCTTTGGAAATGGGTTGGGTATCAGGGAATATACCGATGGTGAATTCTATCTCGATCAGACAACATGCCAGGTATTTCATTCGAAAACATGTCGGGGAATTCTGCTACAACGTCGATTTGACTTGGATTTGCACCACCCTGTCGCGTGTCACGAACATACACCAAGTATCCCTTGCAGCCTGAATGTAGCATCCGTCAAGTATCCCTTGCAGCCTGAATGTAACATCCGTCGAGCAAAAATTGCTAAAATTACTATGCAGGTAGCTGACACTTTACCACACGAGTAGTAGAACTCGTTCTTCCCCGGTAGACGAAAGGTGACCTTTTTTCAAGCACAGTCGATGATGGCCGAGCAAGCGCCGAGCCAATCCATACCTAGAATGATATCTCATCTAGATACACTTTAATACCTCCATAGATGATTCCGTCTCTGTAGTCTGAGTGTGCCAGTTGTTGTGTCCCGACGAGATGCTAATACTAAGTTTAAGGCCTAGCGGTGCTATAGAAAAATTTATGTTCTGTGGCGAAGTCTGCCGATATAAAATTGTAGGTGACACCGGAACAAACAGTACGCGAGCAGGCTTATTATTGAAAGTAACATACCTGTCACGAATATATCTAAGGCGAATGCCTCATCTCGATTCATGGCTTATACGCATCCTTGGACATTGGGGCGACGACCTTGGCCATTAGGTGGTGCACCTTGAGGAGCTCGAGGTGCCTGGTCTTGGTTACTGCTGACTCTACGGTTGCAGAAGGCGTTGGTTTGGCCCTCCTTCCAAGCAATTGCGTACAATGTGGCCCCTTCCTTAGCACTTGTAGCAGACTGTTTCTCTTCTGCATTCACTCGTCTGATGCCCACTCCTATTGCACCTAGTGCAATGAGGTACAGGATTTCGCCCATGGTAGCCGTCGTTGCCATGATTGGGACGCTTATATGCGTTGTTTCCTCCTGTGTTTGTGGCATTTGTGATTGTTATGATGCACAACACCGAAAGCGATAGGAGAATACTGAGGCTCTAGGCGGATAGTGTGACTGAGGGCCGCTCGTACGGTCTGATACTTGGAACAGCCACATTTACGGCGATGGAAGGCCCTAAACCCACTTCGAAACATTGAACTCTCCTTGCAGGATCACGCAAAATACCACTTACAAATTTGGCGAGCTTATTGAACTCAGCTACATAATGGCGAACTGTCTTGTTCCCCTACCTTAACTACGTGAAATCATTTTCCTTTTCTTGACAGACAGCTAGAGAGAGGAATTCTTCTTTAAATGCTTTACAAACTGTGGCCCAAGTGACTTCTAGAATAAGAAGACAACTCATAGTAGTCCATGAAGATATTATAGACTCTTCGTATGGAACAACTCATCTCATCGACACGATGTTAAAGATTCGAGACATAAGATGAAAGACCAAGGACGTAGAGCTGCACTCTGATACCATTATATCACGCTCCGATTCCATAGAATCGATAGTCGTTCTCGGACGTGATATCATGGGAACCTAAGTTGCGTTCGCACAAGGCTAGTCATAAAGTTATCTGAAACACAACAAGCAAATAGAGTACGCAGAAAAATAAACACTTGCATAAAAAAAACTTGAGTTTTATTGGTAATCAGCAACATTTACATGACTCAATTACAAAAGTGCCACACGGGCTTACAACAGACTCAGATGAGATGGTCGTTCCATACATTTATATTCTCCTTACAAAATCCAAACTTTTAAAATACCTTTGATGGGGGAGAGTTAAGCCATCTCCTTAGAATGGTTGCAGAGTCTTCAAAAGGATTGATTCAAGCCCTTGGCATGCACACAGGCATCTCTTCAAAAGGGGCACGAGCGTCGCTTTTAGCTAGTTAGCACGCTTGTTTTCGTTTCCAGTACCTGTGGAGAGTGAGGTCAGTACATTACCGTATACTGGTGGATGGATAATTAAATCTAGGCTCTCATTTATTCAAGAAGATCTTTAAAACATGTTATATACTTTGTGATCTTTCTAACCATCGTAATGGATTACATGTGAACATTTTGTAAGGCAAGCATATGGAAACTACAATATATTTTGCAATTGTTCATGGCATAGTCTCAACGCCTAAACAAACAAACCATATTCATCCCGTGTCAACGAACATCAATGATAAAAGCAGTGTATGGGTATGAAGGTCACTGGCAATATCTAGCCATCTTGGACTATAGCTGTGTTTAGATGTCGATCCTTTCAAGGCGGGTAGCGAGTCCTATTTGAAATTTCCCGAATCACCCATGCCAGTTATGCTAGTACTGCTTTTCCCGTTCCTCCCAGCTCAAATCGGTTCCTTGGCTTAGACCGTCTGAGGGACTAACTCTTTGTGCACAATTATCTAATGACCATACTATTTTATATTATTCTTTGACATGGTCTACGAGTCCTTTAGAAACTTTAGCCATTTTCAAGGGTGCTTCGCCTTATCATTGCATCATTCGTAATCGATTCAATCTTTGCTTACACAGTTCTATAACAAGTATGTTGTAAGTAAACATACAACATATTTGTGTTATAACAGTTCTATAGTAGGTGTTCGTGAGAAAACGTGCAACAATTCATTAATTCAATACTATAAAGACAAGCATATCTACTTGGTGTCGACTGCATCTACTACTAACATTTCAATTGTATTGTGTCTTCAATTGATTTATAAACAAGAGGGCATGAGGAAGGAGAGTCAGCCACTTACCTAGGTTGAGTTGGAGGTAAGAGGAAGAAAGTCTTTTACGCTAGGCGCCTACGCGATCACCTAAAATTGCATAAGCGACGGATTAACACACTACCCTTCTCAACTGAGTTCGATATGAAATGCGAAGTTCGAAGAACACAAGCAATGAAAATCCATAAAAAATATTTACGAAAATGTATTCATATAACCAAAGCCAAAAGCAAATGCGTCATGAAAAAGCAGGCATCGGAGAGGTCCTTCGAGCCTCAACTACAAAGTATTTCCTCGGGATGCAACCCCGCTAAAATGGACTTAATTTCGAAGAAGCCATTCCATAATAAAGAAATGATCTTAATTCAATCGGTCCTGATCAATCGATAACTAGTCCCGATCAATCGGTCTCGATCGATCGATAGCGATCATGTTCCTTAACCATGTTTTTCGTGAACGAGGAACAGGGCATGGTGTTGGAACGGGGTACTAAATAGACAGCAAGTCAAAATTCTCAAACTATATATGTTAGTAATTAGGATTGTGAAAATCCCTAGTTAGCTAATGTATCAAGTCGTACTCATTACTTAGCCGTGATTGATGGATGGAGTCTAGTCTTGTCTAGTCTAGTCTTGTACCGGCTTGCTTTATTTTAGTATCTTGATTCCCATTTGTTCCAGTACATGTTATTTTTCATACTCACATGTCCGGATTCAATTATATGGTCATATGTCCGGCTTCACTTACATGTTATTCCAGTTATTCTTTACATGATCCTATATATGTTCACATACCTCTAGTTTTTTTAGTATTTCTAGTGGTACTTTACATTATTTCCTAATTGCTCCTATTGTCATTTCAATATTGTTATGAATGCATGCTGGTTTTAGTTCATAGTTTGACTTTCTTTGTGGTACTTGCTATCTTACGGCTGACCCCACTTATTGTTGACCAACTGTTGTAATTGATTGATTATTTTATTGATAATTCTCTTGGCTTTATATAGCCTTACAGTCAATATTACAATGATGGAATATCCGGTGGTATATTCTGGAATACCAAATATGTCTGTAGGATATTCTAATATCATTTATGCTAATACAATCTACTAAATATGACATACTAAATATTCCAACACTCTTCCTCAAGATGGGCGAAAGATAAGCCATCTTGTCACATCCTCTAATCATGCGCACAGAGGTAAGTCCCTTGGTTAGTCTGCCTGCTACCTGATCCTTGGTCGAAACGTAGCCAAGCTCTAGCAATTCACTATCCAGCTTCTCTTTGATGAAGAACCTATCAATTTTGATGTGTTTGGTCATGTCATGCTGTACTGGATTGTTAGCGATACTAATAGCTGATTGGTAGTCACACCATAACTTTATCTTGGCTCCTTGATCCAGCTTCATTTCTACCATCATATTTTTCAACCATAGCAGTTCTGCACTCCCAGGACCATAGCTTTATACTATGCTTCCGTTGTCGATCTGGCTACTACAGACTCTTTTTTACTCCTCCAGGAGACTAGGTTGCCTCTTACGAATATGCAATATCGTGAGGTAGACCTTCTGCCATCGGCACAGCTAGTCCAGTCAAAATCACAGAAGCCTTCAATGCTTAAGTGATTGTTCTTCTTGAATATCATCCCCTTTCTGGGGGCACCCTTCAAGTACCTCAGAATCTGGTAACTGTATCTATATAACCCTTTCGTGGGTCGTACATGTAGTGGCTCACCATACTTGTCACGACCCGCACCCTAGAGTAAGGGCACGAGATGTGGGTACGTCCAGCCTACGCCGTAGTGTCGGCGGTAGAACACTGTCCTAGGTCAACATACATCTAACAATATATATCTAAACAGTTTATACTCTCCGAATGGGAGTGACATAACAGTAAATAAACTCAATCACAACTAAGGAAGAGATAGCATGATATGAAATAGAACTCAAAGAAACAGAGATGATAAAGTAGTCTAAGATAAACCCAGCAAATATCCAGAGGTACATGGTCTCAGATACAGAATGAAAGAATATATACAACTCAGAACAGAATAAAGTCTAGCTAAACATGTCTCAAGACTACATAAAAAGATAAGCCTAACTAGACTAGTCTAGGCAATAGGGGTGATGTCCTCAGCTAGAGTTGGTTCCTCCTGAGGGTCCAGCTCGCAAGTGTCATCTAAGGCTGCCCCGTAGTAAGTATCCAGGCAGGCCTCCTCCTCGTCCTCTGTAATATTTTCAATAGGTCCAGTCAGGACAGGAGCGAGTACAGTACATCTCAACAGTTCATAGTAGGTTAGAAAATATAATCATGCAGTAAAGTAAGATACAGGTGCTGAAGAATACAGTATGTAAACAGAGAGAGAGAACTATAATAGAAATATCTACTATAAGTAAGGAACTAACAGTGGCTAGTGAGTCAGAGTACTGGATAGCACATGTGAACAGAACAGATTTGTACATGATCTACACTAAGGAGTTTCACATGATCTACACTACTATGGAATTGTTCACATGACTACTAGCACTCCTCCGTTTTCCCCAATCAATACACAAGGATCTAAGCAGGTTATGTTATTATACATGATATCACATGGGGGCCCATGAAAGGGTGCACATGATAGTATACATGAGGGCTCTGTGAACATGAGAGTACATGATTCACAAGAGTGTACATGTATGGTGAAAGCACAGGAGTACATGATGAAAGTGAAACACACGTGACACAATGTATCCGATGCTCCCGAGGGGGATAACATCGCATGAAGATATCCATATAGTACCAATCTGTGATAATGTCGTGACAGCACAAGTAAGGTAATTTAATGCAGGAAATAATTCTAAGCAGGATATGAAATGATCAGAGAATGTACTCGCCTGGTATCTGAGTGTCCAATATAAAAGTACTGTCCGAGGAGTGGTGTCTGGCTCCTAATCAGAACAACACAAGTCACAACAAGTCCAAAATGGTATAATGAAGTCCTACTATGCATTCTACATGATTCTAGGTCAATCTAGGCCAAAGTCAACTCTTGGTCAACTCTGGTCATCCCTAGAAGTCAAACTAGGTCAACTATAGTCAAACTAGGTCTAACCAAGTCTAAACTAGGCTATCAAGTCTAAACTAGTCTATACTAGGTCTAATAAAGCTGTACAAGCCCAATCTAGGCTCACCAAGCTATACCACATTACATAGGCCTATTCTTAACACATGTATATATATTACCTATATATAATAAATACACAAGTTGTATATATATATATGTGATATATATATATACTTGTATAATCCATAAATCCTATGTAGGTATCAATACTAGATACCCAATATATACACAACTACCATATATATATATATATATATATATATATGGTAGTTGTGTATAAAAAAAAAAAAAAAATATATATATATATATATATATATATATATATATATATATATATATATATATATATATATACACATTACATAATATATATATTACCTACTAGCATATCAATTCACATAGAAAATAGGATACATATAGATTGAGAGAGAAGATAAGAGTGTGTGTGTGTGTGTGTGTGTGTGTGTGTGTGTATAAAATCTGTGTGGGGAAAACTGTGTGTGCCAATGAGAGTAATGTGTGTGTGTGTGTGTGGGAGGGTAAAAACAGTATGCAGCAGTGTGTTTGTGTATTAGTGAGTGAGTGAGCAAAATATGTGTGTGTACAATAGAGTGAAGGATGTGTGTGTGGGGGTGAGTAATGAGTGAGGCATACATGAGGGGGCTGTGTGTGTGTGGTGAGTGAAACATGGAAAGCTGTAAAGTGTATAGGTGTGAAACAGGAATCAGAAATCAGTGGTTGCTCATGTGTCCTTGTGTGTACAGGAAACAGTTAATAGATTTCCCCCAACAATACACAAATCACAGAACTAGAAAGGGAGACCAACTACATTAATGTTCAGAAATCAGCAAGGGGGAAGGAAAATAACTAAGTCACAACATCAGGAAACTGAACTCAATCCACATATTAGTAAAACTAAATCCCAGTTTCCAATTTTCCTTCTAAGCCCAATTTGATTTCAATAGTTCACCAAATCAACACAAAATTGACACATAGCAAGATAACACATAGGAGAATGAATCTAGGAACTTAAACCAACATTTAAACAGTAATAAATAGGTTAAAATAGGTGTACAAAATCGTACCTAAAAACTGGAAATTCTCAGGATAACGATACCAGGTTCAGAATTTGGGTATTTGGAAAAATAACAACTAAAACAAGTTAATACCTAAAAATGTTGGTTGGTAAGTGTAAACAAACATGCATTCGTGTCCTGCAAACTGTTTGTGTCCTATCATAAAGAGATATGACATGTCCAAAAACCTGCACTGTGTCCTAGAGTGTCGTGTCCGAAGCTACAGAGCCGTATCAGTGCTCGATTTCACGTGTGCACTGCACAGTGTAAAATCAGTGCGACACCGATATCCCTCTCGACACACCACGTGGGCACGTGAGACTTGACACGTGGCATGTCAGTCATAGCCCCATGGCGTGTGTCGAGTCTCGCGTGTCCTGGTTGCGTGTCGTGTCCTCTAGAGCTCCCGAGTAGCAGGGGACAGAACCCGAGCGCGCGCGTGTGTGCAGCGCGTGTCCATGCGTCGAATTCGACACAACCCGACACAAAATCCACCTCAGAGGAACAGAAATCCATAAGTAATAATAAAACCTAGATTCCTATTAAAAAATATTGCTTAAAAGAAATCGAAATACCCTTTGAGGCATTTCGACAAACACCTAAGGACAGTTCCTGATACGTGTCCAAACGGACACGAAACTTATGAAACCCGACATGAAACCAATCTAGACACTTAGGGGACTCCTAGGGCTTCCTAAATATGTAAATAAATTGAAATTTCATGGAGAAATGGAGAAGTTACCTATAGTTGAACTTTCAAGAGAAACCCCCTTTCTAGAACTCTTCTCCTTGATGTCCCAATCCCACAAAACCATACCAAACTGAAATAAAACTCCTATAACAGCAAGAATAGGTATATTAAAACCTAATGGAAGAGATTTGAATAAAAAAGGAAAAGGAATGGAATTCTAGGGATTAAATGAAATAGGAAACAAACCTTCTTCCTAAACTTGAGCTTTCCTAAAAAGAGGCAATGCTAAAATTAGGAGAGTATTTATAGGATGATGTTCCCAATGTGGACAGGGGTGGCTGGCCAACAATGTCTAGGGATTAGGGTTTTTAATGTCTTGGGCTTTGGGCCAACCTACAAGTCTATGGCTTGAAATGATTTATTAATGGATTCTAAATCATAAGCCATGACTTATGACTTTCTAATTCCTATTGCTAACTAGAGTCTAATGACCAAACCAAGGATTAGCCTAGGTTAGACTAGAGTCATATAACTTAACCAAGTCTATACTAACTAGGGTTAGCTTCTAGGTTGGTCCACAAAGGTTAAGACTAGCCAAAATCAATCTAGTTAAAATAATTCCAAAATAATTCCTAAAAATTCCCATAAATTCAAATAAATTCTAATAAATTTAAATTACCCCAAAAATGTAAAAAATAACCTCAAACTAGAAATGTGATAGTGACAAATCTACCCTCTTTAAAAGAATTTTGTCCTCGAAATTGAAAGACGAAATACAACTGATGAGAAGGATAGAATTATACCTCACGGTCCAAAAAGATAAGGGTAGCGCTCGTGCATCTCATCCTCCCGCTCCCAGGTAGACTCTCCTGGAAAATGATGCCTCCATGTGACGCGTACCAAAGGTATCACTTGGTTCCTCAGAACCTTCTTCCGTCGATCCAGAATCTCCATTGGCTGCTCTGGATAGCTGAGAGAAGGCCCAACCTCAATCTCTGAATGATCGAGCACATGGCTAGGGTCAGCCACGTACCGTCTCAACTGTGATATATAGAATACGTTGTGGACCCCTACTAGCACAGGCAGCAAGTATAGCCTGTATGCAACGTCACCGACTCTTCCGCTGATAACGAAAGGGCCGATGAAGCACGGGCTAAGCTTCCCGCCTCCACCAAAACGTATCATACCACGAGTCGGAGATATCCTCAAGAAAAGCTGGTCTCCGACCTAATCACAAGCAAGGTCTCAATTAATTAATAAACAAACATGATCAAAAATCATAAACAAACAAACCTAAATCTAATCCTACTCTAATCTGTACCTCAAACTCCAATGGCCTTCGGTGGCTATCGGCCTAGTGCCGATGTCTGTCCTGCACTACGCGAAGTCTGTCCCTGATGAGCTTCACCTTTTCGGCTACGTCAACAACCATCTCTGGCCCCAGTAAAGCTCGCTCACCAACATCATCCCAAGATAAGGGTGTACGACACATACGCCCGTACAGAGCCTCGAAAGGTGACATCTCAATGCTGGCCTAGAAACTATTGTTGTAAGCAAACTCTACCAAATGAAGATGATCCTCCCAAAAAACCTCCAAAGTCCAGGACGCACGTCCGTAGCATATCCTCAAGTGTCTGAATAGTCCGCTCCGACTGTCCGTCCGTCTGGGGGTGGTATACAGTACTAAACTTGAGCTGAGTGCCCAAGCTGGTCTGCAGACTCCTCCAGAAATGAGAAGTAAAACGGCTATCCCGATCTGAGAAAATGCTGACTGGAACTCCGTGAATCCTGACTATTTGCCGCATATACATCTCCGCCAGCCTCTCTGTAGACGTACCGACCTTGAATGGCAAAAAGTGGACCGATTTGGTCAACCTGTCAATGATGACCCAAATCGCGTCTTTTCCTCCTGGTGTGCGCGATAATCCTGATACGAAGTCCACAGTGATATGCTCCCATTTCCACTCAGGAATGGGCAGCGGCTGCAACAATCCACCGGGCCTCTGCCTCTCTGCCTTGACCTGCTGATAGACCAAGCACCTAGCCACGAAGTGAGCCACCTCCCGCTTCATCCCTGACCACCAAACATGCTCCCTCAGATCTCGGTACATCTTGTTAGCACCTGGGTGTATAGAGTACTGAGATCTGTGGGCCTCCTGGATAACCTGCTCCCTGAGATCTCTGCTGGGCACACATAACCTGGAACCGTGCCTCAAGGCACCATCCTCTGCAAGAGAAAACTCGCCCTCCAGCAATTCTGCTCGAAACTACTCTCGGAGACACCGCAGAGCAACGTCCTCAAACTGTGCCGACTTGATCCTCTCCACCAAGTCTGACTGAATCTGCATCCCCCATAACTGCATCTGTACCCCGGACACGATCACCTCAATCCCAACGCTCTCCAAGTCGGCAAGCAAATGCCGATCCATGGTCAAACACATGGCTGTTGGATACCTACTCAAGGTATCGACAACCACGTTGGCCTTCCCTGGGTGATACTGAAGTAGGATGTCAAAATCTTTCATCATCTCTAGCCATCTGCGCTGTCTCATGTTCAACTCCTTCAGAGTGAACACATACTTTAAGCTCTTGTGATCTGTGAAGATCTCCACCCTCTCACCATACAGATAATGCTTCCACAACTTCAGAGCAAATATCACCGCTGCCAGCTCCAGGTCGTGGGTAGGATAGTTCTTCTCATGGGGACACAATTGCCTGGAAGCATAGGCAATCACCTTTCCATGCTGCTGTAAGACGCAAACTAGCCCCTTCCCTGATGTATCACTATAAATAGTGAAACCACCTGATCCTGAAGGCAATATCAGAATCGGAGCTGTCGTAAGCCGCTTCTTCAACTCATCAAAAGCTGCCTGACACTTCTCTGACCAAACAAACTCAGCATCCTTCCGGGTCAATCGAGTCAACGGTTCTGTAACCCGGGAGAAATCCTGCACAAATCTCCGATAATATCCTGCCAGCCCCAGGAAACTCCTGATCTCTGCAACTGAAGTCGGTGCTGCCCATGCCTCAACTGCTACAATCTTCTTGGGGTCAACTGAGATACCATCTCCAGTCACGACATGCCCCAAGAAGTCCACCCGGTCCAAGAAGAACTCACACTTGGAGAGCTTCCCGTAAAGCTGCTCCTTCCTGAGAGTCTCCAGTACGATCCTCAAATGCTCCTCGTGCTCCTCCTCAGTCTTAGAATATATCAAGATCTCGTTAATGAATACTACCATAAACTGATTCCGATACTGGTGGAACACCTTGTTTATAAGGTTCATAAACACTGCTGGTGCATTAGTTAGCCCAAACGGCATAACCAAAAACTCAAACTGCCCGTACCGCGTCCTGAACGCGGTCTTGGGAATATCCACCGCCTTCACCTTCACCTGGTGATATCCCGACCTCAGATCAATCTTGGAAAATACCCGAGCTCCGCTCAACTGGTCAAATTGATCGTCGATCCGCGGCAGTGGGTATTTGTTCTTGATCGTGAGGTTGTTGAATGCCCTATAATCAATACACATGTGTACTGACCCATCCTTCTTCGACACGAACAACACTGGTGCACCCTATGTCGACGAACTCGAGCGGATGAAGCCCTTGTCCTGTAGCTCATCTACCTGCTTCTTCAGCTCCACGAGCTCAATGTTGTTCACCCGATAGACATGCTGAGAGATGGGTTCCGCTCCTGGAACCAAGTCTATCGAGAAATCTATGTCTCTGTCTGGTGGCAATCCCGGTAACTCCTCTAGGAAAACATCCATATAATCTGCTATCAAGGGGTGTGGAATCGCCTGCTCCTCGACCGAGACTCCACAGAAGACTCCGCTGCTCTGCTCTGCCTGACGTCTGGAGTACTCGAACTCTGGCTCCCCCGGCGCTCTCAAAAGAACTCTACCCCCTCTGCAATCAATGTTGGCGTGGTGCCTGCTCAACCAATCCATGCCTAGTACTATATCATAGTTCGACAATCGCATTACGAGCAGGCTCACCTCCAACTCACGGCCTCCCAAAACTACTCTCCGACCCTTACAAACATCACTCACGAGGATAATACCACCCCCGGTCGTGATCTTGTAAGTCCTAGGCAACGATTCAGCTATGATACCATGTCTAATCGTAAAAGATACTAGTATGAAGCTATACGAAGCACCAGAATCGAATAATGCGAAAGCTGGACTGGAGTCGAGAAGAATCGAACCTACAATCAGCTCTCCGATGGCCTCCGTATCCTCTGCTGCCATGGCGAATCCTCGCCCCTGCTGGCCTCCTCTGGCCTGCTGCTGGTACTGGACGAACCTCTGCTGCTGCGTCTGCAGGGCTTGTCCCCTCTGCTGGCCTGCTGCTGCCCTGGTTCTACCTCACTAGGCTGCTTGTCCCCCAGACCTAGCACAATCCCTCAGCTGGTGATCTGCCGCTCCATAAAGAAGGCACTTCCCGAGCCTCTTTCTGTACTCGTTCCATCCATGCCCTGGCTTCTTGCAGAAGGTGCAACTGACTGTCTGCTGCCTGGATGCCTGATGCTGAAACTGCTGCTGGTGAACTGGCCTCTGCTGGATCGGCTGCGGCTGGAACTGCCTCAGCTGCTGATGCTATAAGTGGGGCCTCTTGGCCTGGCCTCCGCTGCTGCTGCTGCCCCTAACTAGGTCTCGCCTCCTCTTGAGCCTAAGCTCAAAATCATTCTCTGCCAACAAGGCTCCCGTCAAGATATCCTCGAATGTGGCATCCCGGTTGCCCTTGGTCAAGGACTTGACCTCCTTGACTAGACCCTTCCGGAACCTCTGGGCCTTTGCCATCTCGCTCAAGCCCTCTACAAACCTGCCGAGGCGGCCGAACTCCCCGGCATACTCCTCCACTGAAAGGCTCCCCTGGACTAGGCTCTCGAACTGCGACTCCAAGGCTCTGAGTGCTGAATCTGGGAAGAACTTCTTCTTGAAGAAGCCCTTGAACTGCTCCCAAGTCTGCCCAGGTACCCCCACCCTGGGGTCTGACTGATACCAGGTGCGAGCAAGATCTCGCATCCGGCTAGCTGCGGCCTCGATCTGAAGATCTGTTGGTATCCTGGCCAGGTGAAAGATCTCCTCTATATGCTCGATCCACTCATCGGCATATAGGATCCCCTTTGTCCCTAGAAAGTCTCTGGGGCTCATCTTCTGAAATTGCTCAATCCCCGGTGTCCTCGGCTGATGGACCACTGGTCGAGCTGCAACCGTCGTAAGGGCCAGCTCCATGCCCCTGTCCTGTCGAGCCTGCTGCCGGTCCATGAACTGCTGGAAGTATGCGAACATCTGTACTGCATCCACATGTCCTGTAGGCGGTGGCTGCTGGAAAGGATCCTCTGGGATGTCCGGGTCCTGCCTCCGAGCCGGTGGAAGCATACCCCCTGCTGCTACTGCCGAGGTCTCAATACGAGCAGAGGTGGCAGGAGCTGCAGTCCCCTGGCCTCGCTGTACTGGCTGGGAGGTAGCAGTCCCCTCCATAGCATCCCTATGGATGGTACGCTGCGATCGAGTCTCTACCATCCTGAAGATAGACAAACAAGAGTATCAATTTCTGAGAAAGAAGCGAAATAACAAAGGCGGACAGTTAAAAATTCAAAGGATCAGCTGACAATAAGGATTTAGATGGCAAATAAAAGAAAATTTTCCTAATGTGATTGAGTACCTTAAAATTAATGTCCTATATCATACTGCAGGCTGTAGTGATACTCTAATTCGAATACCACTACACTTCTAGTCTAGACCTGCATGGGCCACCACTAAAAACGTGTCACGACCCGCACCCTAGAGTAAGGGCACGAGACGTGGGTACGTCCAGCCTACGTCGCAGTGTCGGTGGTAGAACGCTGTCCTAGGTCAACATACATCTAACAATATATATCTAAATAGTTTATACTCCCCGAATGGGGGTGACATAACAGTAAATAAACTCAATCACAACTAAGGAAGAGATAGCACGATATGAAATAGAACTCAAGGAAACAGAGATAATAAAGTAGTCTAAGATAAACCCAGCAAATATCCAGAGGTACATGGTCTTAGATACAGAATGAAAGAATATATACAACTCAGAATAGAATAAAGTCTAGCTAAACATGTCTCAAGACTACATAAAAAGACAAGCCTAACTAGACTAGTCTAGGCAATGGGGGTGATGTCCTCAGCTAGAATTGGGTCCTCCTGAGGGTCCAGCTCGCAAGTGTCATCTAAGGCTGCCCCGTAGCAAGTATCCAGGCAGGCCTCCTCCTCGTCCTCTGTAATATTTTTAATAGGTCCAGTCAGGACAGGAGCGAGTACAGTACATCTCAACAGTTCATAGCAGGTTAGAAAATATAATCATGCAGTAAAGTAAGATACAGGTGCTGAAGAATACAGTATATAAACAGAGAGAGAGAACTGTAATAGAAATATCTACTATAAGTAAGGAACTAACAGTGGCTAGTGAGTCAGAGTACAGGATAGCACATGTGAACAGAACAGATTTGTACATGATCTACACTAAGGAGTTTCACATGATCTACACTACTATGGAATTGTTCACATGACTACTAGCACTCCCCCGTTTTCCTCAATCAATACACAAGGATCTAAACAGGTTATGTTATTATACATGATATCTCATGGAGGCCCATGAAAGGGTACATATGATAGTATACATGAGGGCTCTGTGAACATGAGAGTACATGATTCACAAGAGTGTACATATATGGTGAAAGCACAGGAGTACATGATGAAAGTAAAACGCACATGACACAATGTATCCGATGCTCCCGAGGGGGATAACATCGTATAAAGAGATCCATATAGTACCAATCTGTGATAATATCGTGACAGCACAAGTATGGTAATTTAATGTAGGAAATAATTCTAAGCCGGATATGAAATGGTCAGAGAATGTACTCGTCTGGTATCTGAGTGTTCAATATGAAAGTACTGTCCGAGGAGTGGTGTCTGGCTCCTAATCAGAACAGCACAAGTCACAACAAGTCTAAAATGGTATAATGAAGTCCTACTATGCATTCTACATGATTCTAGGTCAATCTAGGCCAAAGTCAACTCTTGGTCAACTCTGGTCAATCCTAGAAGTCAAACTAGGTCAACTATAGTCAAACTAGGTCTAACCAAGTCTAAACTAGGCTATCAAGTCTAAACTAGTCTATACTAGGTCTAATAAAGCTGTACAAGCCCAATCTAGGCTCACCAAGCTATACCACATTACCTAGTCCTATTCTTAACACATGTATATATATTACCTATATATAATAAATACAAAAGTTGTATATATATATGTGACATATATATATACTTGTATAATCTATAAATCCTATGTAGGTATCAATACTAGATACCCAATATATACACAACTACCATATATATATATATATATATATATATATATATATATATATATATATATATATATATATATATATATATAATACTAGATACCCAATATATACACAACTACCATATATATATATATATATATATATATATATATATATATATATATATATATATATATATATATATATATATATATTACCTACTAGCATATGCATTCACATAGAAAATAGGATACCTATAGATTGAGAGAGAAGACAAGAGTGTGTGTGTGTGTGTGTATAAAATCTGTGTGGGGAAAACTGTGTGTGCCAATGAGAGTAATGTGTGTGGGGGGGAGGGTAAAAATAGTGTGCAGCAGTGTGTGTGTGTATCAGTGAGTGAGTGAGCAAAATATGTGTGTGTACAATAGAGTGAAGGATGTGTGTGTGGGTGTGAGTAATGAGTGAGGCATACATGAGGGGGATGTGTGTGTGTGGTGAGTGAAACATGGAAAGCTGTGAAGTGTATAGGTGTGAAACAGGAATCAGAAATCAGTAGTTGCTCATGTGTCCTTGTGTGTACAGGAAACAGTTAATAGATTTCCCCCAACAATACACAAATCACAGAACTAGAAAGGGAGACCAACTACATTAATGTTCAGAAATCAGCAAGGGGGAAGGAAAAGAACTAAGTCACAACATCAGGAAACTGAACTCAATCCACATATTAGTAAAACTGAATCCCAGTTTCCAGTTTTTCTTCTAAGCCCAATTTGATTTCAATAGTTCACCAAATCAACACAAAATTGACACATAGCAAGATAACACATAGGAGAATAAATCTAGGAACTTAAACCAACATTTAAACAGTAATAAATAGGTTAAAATAGGTGTACAAAATCATATCTAAAAACTAGAAATTCTCAGGATAACGATACCAGGTTCAGAATTTGGGTATTTAGAAAAATAACAACTAACACGAGTTAATACCTAAAAATGTTGGTTGGTAAGTGTAAACAAACATGCATTCGTGTCCTGTAAACTGTTTGTGTCCTATCATAAAGAGATACGACGTGTCCAAGGTGAAAAGACCAAACAGACACACACTGAACACAGAACAGACACAACATCGTGTACGAGTGCACGCGTGTCGTGCACCCGACACAGGCCAAACCAGGCCTCGTGCTCGCAACCCTAGATTCGCCCAGGGTCTAGCTAAGTGTCCAAAAACCTGTACTATGTCCTAGAGTGTCGTGTCCAAAGCTACAGAGCCGTATTAGTGCTCGATTTCACGTGTGCACTGCACAGTGTAAAATCAGTGCGACACTGATATCCCTCTCGACACGCCACGTGGGCACGTGAGAATTGACACGTGGCATGTCATTCATAGCCCCATGGCATGTGTCGAGTCTCGCGTGTCCTGGTTGCGTGTCGTGTCCTCTAGAGCTCCCGAGTAGCAGGGGACAGAACCCGAGCGCGCGCATGTGTGCAGCGCGTGTCCATGCGTCGAATTCGACACAACTCGACACAAAATCCACCTCAGAGGAATAGAAATCCATATGTAATAATAAAACTTAGATTCCTATTAAAAAATATTGCTCAAAAGAAATCGAAATGCCCTTTGAGGCATTTCGACAAATACCTAAGGACAGTTCCTGATACGTGTCCAAACGGACACGAAACTTATGAAACCCGACACAAAACCAATGCAGACACTTAGGGGACTCCTAGGGCTTCCTAAATATGTAAATAAATTGAAATTTCATGGAGAAATGGAGAAGTTACCTATAGTTGAACTTTCAAGAAAAACCCCCTTTCTAGAACTCTTCTCCTTGATGTCCCAATCCCACAAAACCATACCAAACTGAAATAAAACTCCTATAACAGCAAGAATAGGTATATTAAAACCTAATGGAAGAGATTTGAATGAAAAAGGAAAAGGAATGGAATTCTAGGGATTAAATGAAATAGGAAACAAACCTTCTTCCTAAACTTGAGCTTTCCTAAAAAGAGGCAACCCTAAAATTAGGAGAGTATTTATAGGGTGATGTTCCCAATGTGGATAGGGGTGGTCGGCCAACAATGTCTAGGGATTAGGGTTTTTAATGTCTTGGGCTTTGGGCCAACCTACAAGTCTATGGCTTGAAATGATTTATTAATGGATTCTAAATCATAAGCCATGACTTATGACTTTCTAATTCCTATTGCTAACTAGAGTCTAATGACCAAACCAAGGATTAGCCTAGGTTAGACTAGAGTCATATAACCTAACCAAGTCCATACTAACTAGGGTTAGCTTCTAGGTTGATCTACAAGGGTCAAGACTAGCCAAAATCAATCTAGTTCAAATAATTCCAAAATAATTCCTAAAAATTCCCATAAATTCAACTAAATTCTAATAAATTTAAATTACCCCAAAAATGTCAAAAATACCCTCAAACTAGAAATATGGTAGTGACAATACTTATTGTAAAGCTTATATCAGGTCGTGTGTGGCTCAGATAAATCAACTTGTCCAACAGTCTCTGGTATTTGTCTCGATCAACTAGGTCTCCAGTCTCGACCTCCAACTTGAACATCTGGTCTATTGGGATTTTTGCAGGTTGGTACCCCAACATCCCTGTCTCTGTAAGAAGGTCCAGTGCATACTTCCTCTGAGAAAAAAAAAATCCCCTCTGCTTCTCGAGCGATCTCTATCCAAAGAAAATAATGAAGAAGACCAAGGTCCTTCACCTACCAAGCTTCTCCTTGAGTTGGGCGATCTCATGCTCATCATCTCCTGTGATAATCATGTCATCTACATACACCGCAAGCTTGGTGATGTGGCCTCCACTCTGTCTTAAGAATACTGTATGATCAACATTAATCTACTGATATTATATCCCTATCATCGCCCTTCTGAATCTGTCAAACCACGTCCGAGAAGACTACTTTAGTCCATAGACAAACTTCTTCAACCTGCAGACCTTGTCCACTGTCTGGTTGGTACCGAATCCTGGTGGTATCTCCATGTATACCTCCTCCAATAGATCTTCATGAAGAAATGCATTCTTCACATCCAGTTGGTGTAGTTCTATCCACCATTCGCTGCCAAAAAATCAGGATCCTGACAGTACTCATCTTTGCGAATGGTACAAAAGTCTCATCATAGTCGATGTCGTACGTCTGACTGTATTCTTTTGCCACCAGTCGAGCTTTGTAGCGCTTAAACTGTCCATCTGGGTTCTGATTCACAGTAAAGACCCACTTGCATCCGACTGTGCTCTTTTCCTCTGGCAGTCTCACTAGCTCCCAAGTGTGGTTCTTCTCAAGAGCTCCTAACTCCTCGAGCATTGCCGCTTTCCACTTTGGATCGTTCTTGGCAACATGCCAATTGTTAGGTATAGGAATACTATCTAAAGATGCAATAAATGTTCTATGAGAAGAGGAGATATGGTCATAAGAAACAAACTGAGCAAGGTCCCAACCATATATGTCGGGAGGATTTCTTGCAATGCTGCGAGTGGTCCTCCGTATTAATAATGGTGTGGGAGGACTAGAAAGAATGATATCACCTGAAGGCGATGGTGGTGGTAGTATAGGTGTCTCCGGAGTCGAGACGGACTCAGGCAAGGGACTTGGCACTGGCACTGGCACTGTAGGGATTGGTTCTGCAGTTTGCTTCCCTCTTCTGCTGTAGGTAAGTAACTCCCCCTGAGTCGTAGGCCTAACACCTCTCATCTCCTCCTCCTGTTCCTTTTCATATTCATGCTCCTTCTCAACCATGCCTCCATGCCAAACTTCTAAATCGGTTACCACCGAGCTCTCCTTCTCCCCCTCTCGTCTCATACTAGCAGTATTAGGCGTGTGGTTTAAAGTTTCCTCCTGACAGTAGTATAGCTCATGCTCCCGAAAGTGGACATCCATACTTATAAACTTCTTTTTTTCTACTGGACTCTAGCACACATACCCCTTCTGAGTCGTCGAGTAGCCCACAAAGATGCACTTGACTGCTCTAAGATCAAACTTTTTAACTGACGGCCTGTTGTCCTTCACAAAACATACGCATCCAAACACCTTCAGTGGGAGTATTCCACTATTATTGCCTTGTAATATTTCACATAGAAACTTCCATCATAGAACCTTCGAAGGCATTTTGTTGATTAGTTGAGCTGCTGTCAACATTGTATGCCTCCACAGACTGTGTGATATACATGTCGATCATCATGCTTCTTGCGACCTCGAGAAGGTGTTTGTTCTTCCTTTCTGCTACGCCATTTTGTGCAGGTGTGTATGCACAGGTGGTCTAATGATGTATCCCGTGTTCTGACAAGTATTCTGCAAGTGTTCTGTTTGTATACTCCATTCCATTGTCAGACCTCAGTACCTTCATAATTGTCCCATATTGAGTCTTGACATGTTTGTAAAAATCCTAAAAATAAGTAGGTACATCACTCTTATTTTTTATCAAGTACAACCAGGTGACACGAGAAGCACAATCAATGAAGGAAACAAAGTACTTATAACCATCCATAGTATTAGTGGCACATGGACCCCAAACATCAGAGTGTACTACCTCAAAAACAAAAGAGCTCCTATGACCCGTACCAATATATGAACTCCTAGTAAATTTGCCTAACTTGCATGTATCACATACTAGTTTCTCTTTATTTGATTTTTCATAAATATCTAGATACAATTTACTTAAAGTGTCAAAGAAGGAATGTCCCAACCTCTTATGGTGGAGTATCAAAGTATCCTCGGCCTCATATGCAGTCCAGTCATTCTCGATCCAGGTACCACAGTCCCTTATGTTATGTGCCAGTCCCAAGTCTTCGTCCCGTCTCTTTCTCTAAGATCACCTTAGGGATATCAAAAGAAACAATGCATTTAAGTTGAAGGATTATAGAACTAATGGATAAGAGACTGACTGGAAAGGATAAAGCATGTAAAATATTGGATAAATTTACTGAACTTGTATAATTATAGTACCCTTATCGACCACTGGCTGGAAAGTGCCATCAGCTGTCTGAATGATGTCTGTTGATGCTAGGTGAGTATAGGAGAAAATTTTACTAGCATTCTCCGTCGCATGTCGAGATACCCCCGAGTTGATAATTCAGTCTGATAATTTAAAGGAAGCAATGGATGCAAGAGCAACTGAGTCATCAGTACCTTCTAATGAATGGGCATACATGGCAGCCTTGCCTCCAGCAAAAAATAAGGTGGACGCCTCTGTTGCGCTCCTCCTGTCTCTATTATTTGACGTTTACTGTTTCCTCCTGAGCATCTCCAGCATGTCCACCAATGCCTGATCCTCCTCGGTAAAAGTGCCGCTAGCTCCTCTATCTCCTTCTGCTAACAGCAGATTCGTCTGATAACCTCCTCGACCGCCTTGTTGACCCCCATGACCACAGCCACGTCCTCCAAAATGTTATCTTCTACCGAATTGTCCCCGTCTACCACCTGAATATCCCTTCTTACGTGGTTTGGTGTAAGAATACCGATGGTGGCCCATCTTCTTACAGTTGTAGTGCCGCCAATTGTACTGCTAGGCCTCTCCTTTAGGCCCTATATCACCCGAACTGGTGGCCGTTAGTGCTGACTTTGCTTCAGGAGGACCACCTATCCCCACCTGTAGTCTGATGCGTGTCTCCTCCTGGATCATGGCTGAGATAGCCTCCTCAAGGGTGGGGATCTTGGTTGGGTAAGAAGTAGGGCCGTCCTCTGAGCAAATGCTGCAGTCAGCCCTTTGAGGAATTTTATCGTCCTCTCCTGTAGACATACATATCTCCTTTTACGCTTCGGGTCCCCACAACTTGCCCGATCTGAGGTATGATCGTAATCCAGCCACAAATGCTCCAACTACGTAGCATACTCCTGTACCGTCTTCTCTTCCTGTATTGTATCATCGATCTCCCCCTTGATCTGGAAGACCCGTAAGTTGTTCCCCACACCATCATAGGTCCATCTTAACTTTTCGTACACATCCTTTACCATCTCAATGCCGTCTACTGTGGCGGCAATGACTGGACTAAGGAGTTGAGAAGCTATATGTAGATCACCATATGAGTGGACTTCCACTCGTCGTGTCCTGTCGAGCCCTCGTCCGACTCTGTCTTCTTGTCCGACAGAAACCCCTCCAAGTTCTTTCCTACAAAATTTTGCCTCACCCGTCGTGACCAACTCAGATAGATAGTTGGTCCATCTAGCTTCAGATCGATGGAGGAAATCTCCAACCTCGTTGACGTTCGTGTCGTGCTCTCACCAGTCGATATCTTCATCAGCTTCATCAATGTCGCAACCTCCGTATGATCCAGTTTCTTGATGATCTACTCCATCGGTCCTCCTCTTCGATAATCATGTCACACCTGTCATACGACTCATGCTCATCCTCGTCGTCCGCTTCTAGATCCAAACATATTTTTCATCAGATATAGGCCTTTGGTGTCAACTTTCGGAACGATTCAAACAGCGGTGACGCGAGTACCGTCGCGTGTGTCAGTGTCGGCAACAGCCGCAGAAGCCATACAAACCGTGGGGGAGGGAGGCTCCCGGCGTGCGTGCAATAGCAGTAGCAGTCACGGGGGCTCTGGCCGTACGTGTGTAGGCTCTGGCCGCGTATGGAAAAGAGGGGTAGCGGCTAGGGTTAGGGTTTGGTTGAAATAGCTGAGGGGTGGGTCGATTGGTGGCGGCTAGGGTTAGGGTTTGTGAAAACTTGGCTCTGATACCATGTTGTAATTGATTGATTATTTTATTCATGGTCCTCTTGGCTTTATAACAGTCAATAGTACAATAATGGAATATCCTGTGGCATATTCTGGCATACCAAATATGTCCGCAGGATATTCCAATATCCTTTATGCAAATACAATCTACTAAATATGACATACTAAATATTCCAACACCGACTCTAAATCCAAAAAGGTGTTGATGGGTGGGTGAGGTTTATTTTGGGATTTGGTCTTTGATTTATTACAGGGACATGAGTAGGACATGATGCAAATCGGATAAACACCAACACAAGACACAATATTGGTTTTGGTGTATCCGTGTATGTTTTGGACTGCCCTTGCCTTGTCCTATGTGTTCGACATGACACGAGAAGGACACAAATTTTTGGAGTGCGATGTGACGCAAGACAAGCCATAGAGATGTAATTTATGTGAAATTATGCAATGATTTCACAAACTGAGATTAAAGTTTAAGTAGAAAGCAAGAATGATAAAAAAAAATATCCAAAAGGATTCCAAAAGCAATCATTTAATTTCGGAGTTATATTTATGAAGCGATCTTGAAGTTCCACCAAACAATCAAACGGATCAAATCTCATTTTACGAAGAAGATGAATCAACGCATTAAAGCTTTATTCTAGGGTCAAACACCAAATGCAATGTTTTAAAAACTTGACTTTGGGGTGGATGATAATAAAATTTTGGGGTTAGGATATAAGATCAATATGGAGGAGAAGAAATATACTCTAATCAACTAAGGAATGAAAATCATAACTTAAATAAATTTCTAAATCTCTTCAATGAATAAAACTTATAGAGTATACAAGTTTATATAGCTATAGAAGTTTTGGTCTCCAAGAAATACTAATTCTAACTAACTAGCATGCTAAAGTACATGTTTCCGAAATTAGTGGATCATAATAAAAACTACTGAATAAGAATAACCATGTGCCTAATTAAAAGCCTTGTGCACCATAATTAGAAACAATTTTGCACCCATATGCATATATACTTAAAACAGATACATCCAAATAAGTAAATCCAAAAATAAATTTGAAGTTTTAATTCTCAAATATGCATAAATCCTACAAGCTCCGTTGCTATGAGCCTTGACTTTAAACTCTCAGTGAACCTCGATCTCCATCACGATTTGTAGTGGATTGGGGAAGTTCCTATTATCTCCTTTACCTTGATTTTTTCCCCTTCAATTGTTGAATATCTGAACATTTATGTGCATTGAATCTTTGACTCAACCCAATATTGTATGTGCTGGAAGCAGTCACAAGATGAATGGTGGGGTAGGGGGGTTGGTTTAATTTATATGTTGAGGGCTTTGTCTCCTATTGGCTTCATATAGACAAATTTCCATGGATTCATTGCTTAAGTGCAACTATCTTGTATGTGCACAATACTAGTACGTCTATAATAGAGATAACTTTAAGCAACTTGATTGTGCTACATTCTCGTCAAGCTTGTATAGCAGTTTAGTAGATTGGGTTCCTATTTTTTAGTTGGATATATAGAAAACATGACTGATAAGCTTATTTAACGGAACAATATTGAAATTGAAGGGTTAAAAGTATTCTTTGAAGTATTGGCATTCAAGATATCTGTTCCAACTATATGTATTGAAGACATCAGAAGTTCTTAACTTTTTGTCAACAAAATGTTAATCTTCCTAGTGTTAGTACCTGTCCCTTGATTAAAAGAATTGTGCTCAAGAGGTAACTGGTTGTTCTTGACTCAATAGATGGAAATTCAAGGTCCATAAAGGACATATACCTTTCTAAGAATGTAAGCAACTAAATAACGTAACTAGTTTTCTATACTTTTATAGTAGTGAAGATAGAACCTAGAAAAAGAAACAAATGTTATGGGGTAATGTCTACTTGTATAAAAAGTAGTAATAGAAGAGATTCAAAGTTTCTAAATGCAATGGATAGACATCTTAAAAAAGTTGCCAGTTAAACAAGAGTAATCCAGAAAATACTTGAGGCTTAAGAATTCCTTGAAGTATTGGCATTCAAGATATCAGTTCCAACTATATGTATTGAAGACATCAGAAGTTCATAACCTTTTTTCAACAAAATGTTAATCTTCCTAGTGTTGGTACCTGTCCCTTGATTAAAATAATTATGTTCAAGAGGGAACTGTTTGTTCTTGACTCAATAGATGGAAATTAAAGGTCCATAAAGGACATATACCTTTCTAAGAATGTAAGCAACTAAATACCGTGACTAGTTTTCTATACTTTTATAGTAGTGAAGATAGAACCTAGAAAAAGATACAAATGTCATGTTGTAATGTCTACTTGTATAAAAGTAGTAGTATAAGAGATTCAAAGTTTATAAATGCAATGGATGGACATCTTAAAAAAGTTACCAGTGAAACAAGAATAATCCAGAAAATACTTGAGGCTTAAGAACATTTTATAAGGATTGCTAAAGATTTAAGCTTGATGGTCGTTGGTTAGCTAAGGAGGAATCGAAAGAAGCAATTAGGTAAGCTTAGTCTAAATTTTATTTTGTATACGTGATATTTTTTTCTCTGAAAAATTTAGGATGGGAAACATATTCTCATGTTTGTTTTAGCTTATAAAGATTTATTTTCGAAAATTATGAATACCCGAACAATTTATCTAGAAAGCATGGAAATGTTGGGAAAGAAGCGCGAAAACCTTTCCCCAAACTAGAGAGAATCGAGCAATACAACGCACGAACCAAACACCAAACACAATCCACGCAGACACAGAGAATTTTTGACATGGAAAACTCTTATGGAAAAAAACCACGGGACGATCAAAGTCCAACCCTGAGAAGCCTTCACTAATGAAATAAAGGAGTACACCCTCTACAAACTTCTCTCGATCCAATAAGGTTTCCCACAACACTTGGAAGCAAGAACAATGATTACAAGACTACGAAGAACAAATACGACGAGTAGAGATTACCCAAACACGATCTTCCTTCGAAAACGGCCATCGATTCTTCTATCCCAAAGTTGCAATGGCACTCTTACCTCTTTTTTCTCTCTCTTGAGTGTGTTACGTATGTGATTAGGGATAGAAAAAACCATATGTAAACACCCTAATCCCACAACAAAACCTGGACCGTAGGATACGATCCAACAGTGATTAAATCACCCTGAAATCCACTTCAGCCCGACAACACAGAGTTCGGGCAGAACTCTGTGCTTTTGTCACAAAACCATTCTGGAACCAAGGGGTAGAGTTCGGCCCGAACTCTGCCTCCCCTGTTCCAGTATGCCATATGTTGGCTCCCGAGTTTCTCCGTCGACTCCGAATTGCCTCGTCACCTCCCCGAGCTTCTCTGACACACAGACGGCGCTCGTCACACTCCCAAATCTTCTCCACATAGGTTGGGAACCCCACCCACTCCAATAAATCTCCCCCTTCACAACTAGGTGGAGGAACTCGTCATCCCGAAGATCCGCCTACAGTACTCAAACTTTTCCCTTGGTAGAACCTTTGTGAGCATGTCCGCTCCATTGTCATCAGTATAAACCTTCTCAAGCGCTGCGTCCTTCTTCTCAATCACATCCCGTATCCAATGATACCGAGTCTCGATGTGCTTGGACCGACTATGAAATGTCTGGTTCTTCACAAGGTAAATAGCACTCTGACTGTCGTAAAGCAAAGTATACTGCTCTTGCTTCAGCTCCATTTCCTGTAACAGTTTTTTCATCCATAGCAACTCCTTGCAAGCCTCCGTCGCCACAATGTACTCCTCCTCTATCGTCAACAAGGCAACACACTTCTGCAATCGCGACTTCTACGAAACCGCTCCACCAGCAAACATCATCACATAGCCCAAAGTCGACCACCTCGTGTCTACATCTTCAGCCATATCAGCATCGGTATACCCAACCAGCTTCGGCTCGTCACCACCAAAATAAAGTCTCCAATCGGTAGTGCCTTGAAGGTATCGTAGAATCTACTTGACCGTACTCCAATGTATCCTTCCAGGATTTGAAAGATACCTGCTAACTGTGCCAACTGCATGAGCGTTGTCTGGCCTCGTACACACCATAGCATACATAAGGCTTTCCACAGCTGAGGCAAATGGAACTCACTCCATATCTTTCTTTTCGTCCTTGGTAGATGGACAATGCTCCTCAGTGAACTTAAAGTGAGCCGCAAGGGAGCAACTCACTTTCTTCGATCCGTCCATCCCGAAATGCTAAAGTACCTGGTGAATGTACTTCTTTTGGGACAAGTATAGTAGCTTGGACTCTCTCTTTCGGCTGATCTCTATCCCAAGAATAGTCTTTGCTATGTCCAAATCCATCATAGAGAAGGCCGCGCCTAATTGGTGCTTCAACTCTACTATCCTAGTGACATTCCGACCCACTAATAGCTTATCATCAACATAGAGCAATAAAAAGATAAAATTATCTTCGACAAACTACCTCACAAATACACAGTGATCCGACGTCGTCCGTACATAACCATGCTCTCCCATAAATGACTCGAACTTTTTGTACCACTTCCTCGGAGCCTACTTCAGTCCATACAAGCTCTTCCTCAACAGGCAGACCAAATATGACTTGCCCTTCTCATAGAATCCCTTTGGCTGCTCCATGTATAACTCCTCCTTAAGATCACCGTGGAGGAATACCGCCTTCACGTCCATCTGCTCGACCTCCAAGTCGAGACTGGCTGCTAATGCTAGCACCACCCGAATAGACGACTGCTTGACGACTGGCAAAAAGATCTCATCATAATCCACGCCTTTCCGCTGACCGTAGCCTTTAACTACCGTCCTTGCTTTGTATCGAGGGCGAGTAGCATCATCCATCTGCTTCACTCTAAACACACATCGATTCTTCAAAGCCTTCTTGCCCTTTGGCAACCGCACCAGCTCATAAGTAGAATTTACATGTAAGGAACCCATCTCCTCCTGTAAAGCCTGCATCCACTCCTGTCTTTTTTTGTCTTCCATAGCCTCTACAAAACTTTTGGGCTCTCCTCCGTCAGTCAGTAGCACATACTCACCCGATGAGTATCTCGTAGATGGTCGACGCTCTCTGTCGCTCCTTCTCAAAGGAGCCACTCGTGCTGGCTGTATACCAACAGCCTCCTTTCCTTCAGGATCTGCCTCCCCGGCATGTTCATCCTTCTGTAGGATTCTCTTACCACCATCAGCAGGCTGATGATCAAGGTTGGAAGCAACTCCATGTACTGGCTCCCCCATAATTGGATCCTCTGTGATGCCCTCTGGAAACTGCTCGAAGTGAAATGACTCTAACTCAGGCAATTCCTCAGCCTCAGAAGGCGTCTCGGAATCCTGAGTATTGGTCATAGTCTGATCCTCGACGAATACCACGTCCCTGCTTCTGTAGAGATTTCTTTCCACTGGGTCGTAGAGTCTATAGCCAAACTCATCCCGACCATAGCCGACAAAGACGTACCGCCTCGTCTTCGGCTCAATTTTGGACCTCTCGTCCTTCAGTAGATGCACGAAAGTCTTACAACCAAATACTCGCAGTTGATTGCACGATGGCACTTTATCATACCATACTTTATCAGGTACATCACCCTGCAAAAGAGCAATAGGAGATAAATTAATAATATAAGCAGCTGTGAAAAGAGCCTCACCCCAATAACTGCCTGGCAAATTTGCTTCTGACAGCAAATACTGCACCCTCTCCATCAGTGTCCTGTTCATGCGCTCTGCTACACCATTGAGTTGAGGTATCTTGGGCGGAGTCTTCTGATGTCGTATCCCTTGCTCTCAGCAATAAGTATCAAAGGGACCAATGTATTCGCCGTCGTTGTCGGACCGAACACACAATAACTTCTTGCCCGTCTCTCTTTCAACAAAACCCGAAAACTCTTTGAAAGTGGGCAGCACCAGATCCTTGGTCTTTAAGGCATAGACCCAAACCTTTATGGAACAGTCATCAATAAAATTTATAAAGTAAGAAGCACCACTAATAGATTTTACCTTCATAAGACCGCAGACATTCGAGTGAATCAATTCGAACATCGTCGGCTTCCTAGAACTTGGGTGACTTTGGAAAGACACTCTATTTTGCTTTCCAGTGCTAAGTAGTGCGTGCACTTCTCCAACTTTGTAGACTTGAGCCCTGGAATCACCTTCCTGTTCACCAAGTAGCTCATCCCCTTCTCGCTGATATTGCCAAGCCGTCTGTGCCATAACTCGGTAGATACGTCAGAAACTGCGTTCACCTCTTATGCCCCTTATGTGCTCTCCTCCATATAGTAGCGACCGGACTTCTTGCTTCCTCTGGCAATTACCATCGAACCTCTGGAAAGCTTCCACTGACCATTTTTAAAGAGATCGAAGAATCCCTCTTCATCCAACCTTCCAACCGACACCTGGTTGAAACAAATATCAGGAACATGACGAACATCTTTGAGAACAAGAACTGCACCCGTCTTCGTCCTCAAACTACGTTCACCAAAAGTACTCGTACCTAACGGATAAAGGTAGCCTAACCAGTCTAAGTGGATGCAGTTTTAAGAACAGTTCATGGTCGCATAACTACCCGGTCAAGTCGAAAAAATACCAATGCAGTACCTCAGTAGCGAGTCACAACACCATATACTATTCCTCAGTATCGAGCGAGTCTATAGCATATAGTCTACCTATCTTTCCTCAGTAGCGAGCGAGTCTACGATAGATAGGGTGGTAGTCAACTTCCAATCATGTTCTCTCCGCCCAATGCCAACTCATAACTGCTAAGGGGCTGTTTGGTTGTTGAAAAGTGGTGAAGGAAAGTGGGATCAGTCTTTTGTCATTAGAAAGTGAAAACTTGTTTGGTGGGTAATGAAAGTGACTAGGGCTGCAAATAAACAGAGCAACTCGTGAGCTCGACCCGGCTCAACAAAGATTACTTATTCAGCTGAGCTTGAACAAAAATTTGAGCTTGGCTCCCCTACGAAAACCTGAACATAGAAAACACTCAAAAGTACGTAAACAAGCTCAACTCGTTAATCTCGAAGAGTATTCAGCTATGAGTATTCAGCTCGACTCGACTCAATTCAGTTCAGCTCGAGTCAATTACTAGTAGTTACTAATACTAATAATTAGTATTAATAAAATCAGTATATTCAATTATAATTATCATAATTTCAAATATCAGTTTCCAAACCAAATTCTCTTCTTTGGATAGGAAAGTAGAAAGTGGAGGGGGACAAGAAAGTGGAGTTCAATGATTACTCCTCTTTCCATCTCCACTTTGCTCTTCAACCAAACAATGAAAGTGGAATTCCATTCCAACTTTCTCTAAAACAAACTTTCTACTTTCCGTGAACCAAACAGCCCTTAAGTCTTCTATCATGCAATTCTATTAGCAGTTATTTTCTAACGCACGGCTTATACGTACTGGTGGCCAGCCAATCACGCATGTCCGAGTCCTATATGTGACTCGCAACAATGTGGTATAATTGTGTCAAGGCCTATGAATGCAACACATAAGGTGGTACCTTAAATCTAGGTTTAATGTGTAAGAAAAATAATACATAGCAGGAAATATAAATGAACAGTAAGTTCTAACAGGTTATGCCATATATCACAGTTTATTTTTCATAAAGAAAATAATGAACATGCATAAAATATGAGCTAAAATAATTAAACAGCAAATGACAAGGTGTCTTGCCTGAGGGTGGTGCGAGATGTAGCAAAATCCAACAGTCAGAATCGTCAACGCAAAAGTCAAAATCCACAAGGAGCTCCGGATGCTGAAACAAACATCACGAACGAGTTTGGAATAAAAGATATGCCTAGAAAATGCCTGTCCAAAAGTTAAATTCTGGAACAGGGGCAGAATCATAATTTCGGGTCAAAACGATGTCCGCCGTTGGACTCGCTTTGCACCGAAACGCGTGCCAAAGTCTACGGTCTCTAAAGTCGTCAAACTACATGTCTACGGTTTCAGTTTGAGGAGAGAAACTCAACGGCATGTCCAGTTTTGGATTCCGATGAGCCGTGCACAAAATCGCCCGTTTGAGTGGATCGCGGGCCCGCCAAAAATGGGTTCCGATTCGACCTTCTCAGAATCGAACTAAACTTGGCATGCAGGACCAGAATTTCGATCCGAACCTGTTGGCACAAGTTTCGTCTCGATTCGACGACTGTACACGAAGTTATGGGCAAGTTTGTAAAACGTCGATATGGGGGTATCTCGACGGATACGCGTTGGTTTCGTCGCGCACACGCGACGAAACTGAGTTCCGTCAGTTCCCACACGTCCGCAACGTCCATACGCGCCTTTCGACGCGTATAGCACGCGACCACGTTTCCCGGTTTGGCGGGACGTACGTCGTATCGGAGGATTTTTTTTCTAAAATTTAATAGTTTTTGAAACAGTTTTTCATCAATTTGGGAATCCGATTTCTCCACGTATAGTCATCGAAATCGTCTTCCGTAAAAAGGATTATCCAGCCATATGTGTTGTCTAACAGTGTTTTCAAACAGTTTGTGAAACATTCGCATATCTAGCCTTGATTATGTCTTCGAATAATAGTGCTTGACTGTCCTATACGCTGTTTGCAAAACAATTTTTTCACTAGTTTTTACATCGATTTTTCTGATCGATTGCTCGTCTTTTCCCAAACCTACTTGTTGGGATAACGAGGGGGTCATGTAGGGTTTCTACAAAATTTTACGGGAACGAAAATGATCGATCACAGCAAGAGTTATATGACGAGGAAGTTGGGTACCTCAACTGGAATCGAAACAGAGCATGGCTCTGTTTTCCGTCGGTTCGACGGCACTCCGGCCACGGCAGACAGCGCGCCGGGACTGGGACCGTCCCCAGAGATGACGAGGGTAGAGAGGCGAACATGTAGGATCGGCGTTGGTGATTGGGTTAGGGTTCGCATTTTTTTCTTGTGTTGGGGGTTTTTATAAAGCAGTCGGGGGGTGCCTTTGGGCGCTCGGGTTGCCGCGATTAAGAGAGCTGGGTTGGTGAACAGTGCGGGGCACTGTTCACCCCAGTTTCCTTTTATATATATATATATATATATATATATATATATATATATATATATATATATATATATATATATATATATATATTCTATAGACTAATAAATCCTAACTCCTAAGCATAATTTAAAATACCAAACAATCCTCAATAATTTCCAAAATCTAAAAATTTTTATTATTATTACTATTATTTAGTGAAAATTACTTATTTATATAATATGAAAAAAAAAATAGTTACTAATTGTAAATATTTAATAAATAATCTCTAAAGTTCTAGTATAATTCTAATAATTTCTAAAAAGTCTCTAACTAGCTTTAAATGAAAATAATTGAACAATTATTATTATTGTGAAAATAAACTAAAATGCCCATCATTTCCATCAATATAAAATATTTATTATCTTTCAAAATCGTAACTTATTTACTAAATAATAATCACTCTAAATATATTAGGAGGGAAGAAATACCAAATTTGTATTTAATAAAATAATAATAGTAAATTAGAAATTTAGGGGGCTTACATCCTACCCAACTTATAAAAATTTCGTCCTCGAAATTAAAAACAATCTTAAAAAAAAGGGGTTCTAATACAATGGAAGAGTATGCACGTCAAATCGTGGCTCGGTCTTCGAAACGATAGAGAAGTGGTTAGTACATGAATCGAAATTGGCTCTATCCTACAAGATAAGGTATTCTTTGTTCAAGATTCTACCCAACTTATAGAAATTGGCCAACCATGGGTATCGTTGTTACTAAGCTTCTAAGAAGAATAATTTCTAAGGAGGACACCAGAATATTAGACACTATTGACCGCAGTCACGGGTTCTAAGTGTTTCTAGATATTACTCTAGCGCTCCTGATCGAATAGCTACTACAAGAAAGTTATTGCAATTAAACATAGTCATTCTAAGGGTCATGCTTCCGACAAGATGGTAGGGACCCCTTATATGAATATAACTAAGGTGTGTCATTTCAGAAGGATTTCTTTCCTCGTCTAACATGGGAAACTAAGAAGTAGGTTTTGAAGAATGTAGGGAATGAAGGATTTATGGCCAAGAGTTAAGAATCTATAAAAGTGCAGAAGACCTTATTATAGTACATGGTTAGGTAAGTGTTCGGAATCCCTAAGTAATAATGACCAGTGCGTGTGAGGTGTTTGGTGTTGTATAGGGGTATGGGCTTGCTTGTTTGTACAGCATAAATCATAAGTGTGATGGGTCTTGCATGAATCACATGTATTTAGTCTACTTAAGGGGATGGGTCGATATTGGCATGGTTAAAAAAAATCAATTGGAACCAAAATGACATATACGATTTGTTCTAAAGGAAGAATGCGTCCTACATGCGGTAAAATTAAAATAAAGCACAAGAAGGTTTGTTTGTACGGGGCGTGTGCATTGTGGGCTTCGTGTATATCACAACCATATATTGGGTCAGAATATTTGAGTCGAGGTCGAGTCTCTAATTGTAATCGGGAAGTATATCGGTATTATGGTAAGGTTTTTAGCTAGTCCCTTTTGACCTGAAAGTCGTATCCTAAAAATAGAGTACAAGAAGAGGTGTTTGAGTGGGACATGATATGTCTACATGAAGGTGGAGTCGTCTATGTCTTGTATGTAAATTTTTTTTTTTGGAAGGTAACAGCTGGTCTCGTGCTCCGAATATTAATGACACGGACGAGGACACCAAATGATCTAAATGCAAAGTGGGAGTCCATGGGGCACTAATTATCATCCTAGTGAGAACCAAATTTATTTATTCCATCGTATGCTTAGTAAATCACAAAATATGGAAAGCTTACAATCTATTCACTCTAGGAACTATGGCATGTTTTAGAAATAATGAGATTAGGAATATTTCAGTCACTACATTGTATCTTGACCTTTTAGGATAATAAGACACGATGTGATTGATAACGTGATATGGTGGTATGAATCAAACTTGAGGACCGTGCCACGAATTCTAATAAATGGATATGATTGCGTATCACGATAAAATATAATGACACCCCTTCATAGTATACAAGAGTTTATCCGTGGAATAACGAACTCTACTGTACGTCATATGAAAGGTTTCTAACGTCCAAGTCATAAATTTCTGTTTGTGTCAAGCCTGCTAGGCTATGGTCATAAGGGTTCTAATGGTGTTGCACGTAGTGCTCATGCATTGCTATTAATAACTAGTGGATGATTATGATGGAGCGTCATGCCATAGATATTGGCCAAGCTGGTGGGGTACGGTTCTAATGCTAGGTCATGTCCTTAAAATTTTGATCTAGAATAACCCTGCTGAATCTAAATCTCGGGATGGATGTATATCATAGTCATGGTAAGTGCTTGCCCTTACCTTTGTCTATTCATCTCGTGTCTAAGCTATGGGCTGGGTCGAGGAAAGGTTGGGTTAAGGCTTAAGGGTTGCTAGTTAAAGCAAGGATCAAGAAAAATTTAGAGACTCACAATAATTGATTTCTAGAGATTTGATAGTCTCCTAGGTGGTGTTTTAACCAAGGGTAAGATCCTACTCATTTTTTTTCTAAAACTCAAATGACTAGAAGGTCATGACATTAGTTTTAAGGCCAAGGGGAGGACAAGTAACTCAAGGCAAGGTTGTAGCCACATGACTGGCCGGTGGTAGCTACACTTGTGCATACAACTATCATTGCCATGGGGGATACTCTGTATCTATCTATCTATCAAATTCAAGCATTCGTCTTTCCAATTAGTGAAAGACAAAAGCAATAAGGAGTTCAAGAAAGACATCATCGAATACAATTATGCGATTCAAAGGCGAGTGTATAATTCAAGATGAATTGTCAATACAGTCGCGGATGAGATCCTAGATACCTTTATATCTCCATTCATGTGGTATAATCAGATGAAGAGCAAACCAATCGCACTATGGTTGATCAGACCATAATACATTGATTCTAATTAGACAATATGCTTGTGGGCGTCCCCAGTATACATATGTCTTGAACAAGCTCGATAAGAGTAAGCTTGCAAAAGTAGGCTATAAATAGCGACATCATTTATGGAAGGGCAAATATAAGTATGGGAGATAATGATGAAAACAGTAATAAAGAGTTCAAGTTTCATAAAGTTCTAAGACTTGTCCGGGGTTCTGGCATATACAGTCATCCTACTGCCTCTTGTATCAGGCCTGGTTGACCAATAGAGTATGGGCTACTAAAATATCCGTATTCTAGGTAATCGTATCTTCCTGCACTAGCATATATTCAGTGTCAACCATTTATACTTCATTAATGAGTTAGAAGAATATGGGATGATAGGCCGTGAGGCATATTACCCAACTTATAAAAGTAAACTAATAGGGTGATTGAACAGTATAACATGTGTAACTAGTATGAGTTATCTTCCTAACCTTTCTATCAGACACGAAGGAAAAAAATTAAGATTTATGGTAGAAATAAAATCAAGCAAAAGGAAGTCAAGGTAGTCGGACGAGAGTTCGAAGTTGGAATCAAGGGAGGAAGTCAAGCTTGTGGATGAGATTCCTATATTCTAATCCTATATTGCAAGCTCACATCGGTACAGTAACGTAACCGAAGTGATAAACTTGACCTGCATGGGCCACCACAAAAACATGTAACGCCCCAGTCCCAAAATACGTAGGACTAGGAACGTAGACATGCCAGCTGTACTCATACGAAGTACACTCCAATATATGGAAACCTTGTATGAATACATAAGCTATAAAATGCAGTAAACCAAGAGTAATCTAATCTCATCCATGAAATATCAGAATAAAAGATGTCATATAATGATAATAAATTGTCATTTGGTACATGTAGTTAGGCGAAGACAAATCCACTACCAAATATGAAAAGAAATACATAACAAAAGAAAGATTTTGGCGAACGAAGCGAAGACGATCCAAATGCAATCATCCTCGAAGAAATAGCTGTAGAAGCATGGAAAATATCAGAATAATGGTCCATGCGGCTCCGGATACGAAGCCCATGCGGCTAATATGGGAGCTGTCTTATACGGTTCAAAAGAAGACTCTCAGTCTCATGCGGCTCGAGAGTGTATGCGGTTCAGCAGGAATATGCGGCTCGGTTGATGCCACGTGTCCCCTTGTGATCCTTTTCTACAGCTGGCCCTTTGAATAGTGGCCTCATTTAATGCTCTGACACGATTTGATGACTGTGGCGGCTCTGGCATAAAGTGTCATAATGGCTCTGCCATAATGACAGACTCTTCGGGAAAATAAGAAGATCTCTGACCCGATCCGTCAAAAATCCTAGGTTGCCACGTGGCAAATCTCATGCGGCTTAAATAGAGAACAGCTTCATGCGGCTCACTGAGAAGTCACCCTATATGACTAGCAGAAATCAGCCATATGCGGCCTACTGAGAGCTCAGCCCCTGCGGCTCAATACAACGCTAGCTCATGCGGCTCGCAAAGACTATGCATATGCGGCTCATTGAGAGTTCGTTCCCTGCGGCTCGATGAAGCATTGTCCTATGCGGCTCACGAAGAGTATCTCCCTGCGGTTCAAGTGTTGCCCATCCTATGCAGCTCCGGCAGTACCCACAATCAAAATACGTGGCATCGAATCAATCAAGGATTTAACCGAATCCCAACAAGAATATTTGACATCATCGTCATAATTACTAAGATCAGGACATATCATTTATTATCAAGCTAATGGGACACGTGGCGAGCAATCAGACATTGGCATAATCAATCATGAAGATTTAAAGCAGTTAGCATTAATTGCTCACAAGATACGGCGCTATCCGCATTAATGGCCTAGATTTATTATAATCAGGATCAAGGGTTCAGATAGATTGAAGGAGCGCCGACATTCCAAACAAATGATCATTAGCAAACCCTAATGATCACACCCCACTCCTATAAATAGCCAGCATCATTCCCTTGCAAAAACCACGGGCAACAAAAGAATAAAAAAAAAAGAGACAGATATACAGAGAGAGTTTCCCTCTTTTCGATAACCACAGAGAGAGAGAGAAGCCAGGAGAGCAACACGAGGAGAGCAAGAAGAGCATTCCTTCGTCTACGCCAAACAGATCTTCTTCGAGCCAAGACTGCATACCGATCGTCCAAGGAGTAAGGCAGAGCGGCTGTCGCTTTTCCGAGCCTCTATCGTCACCCCTCAGAATCTAAAATAAACAATTGTACTTAGACTGATGTACCTAGGTTTTCGTCCCTAGGCTTTCTTTGTACAAGCGAGTTTGTGTTGTGAGTCTAAGTTCAGTCCTCCCATAAAACTGTTCTGTACTTTTACAATCAATGGCAAACACGATGGCGACTCTGCTGGGGACTAACTTCTCCACGGCTGAGGAGTTGGTGACGCAATCGGATGCAGCCAAACTTGGCTCCACACAACAGAAGATGGTCGTCCGCTTCGACCAACAGGCGTTCGAAGAGATGCTCTCTAAAGGCAGTGCTGGCCCGATCCAGAAGCGCACCCGCACCACGAAGGCTCGCAAAGAGTGGAGGCCAAAATCATTTGTTCCTCCTCAAGTCTTCGATGAGATACCCTCTGTTGCTCAAAACGGCGAGAAGGACTCTCCTGCAGCCCCACTTCTGACCGTAGACAACTCTGCTGTCCCCAAGTCCGGCAGAAGAAAACACTATGATGCTAGACTTGCAGGGGCAAAGAGGAACTCTACGCGATCCGAGCCGCAGAAGGGTATTAGCCGCAGGGAGAAAGCCCATGCGGCTACATCCGCCAACCGCATGAAGAAAACTCATGCGGCCATATCTGTCAGCCGCATAACTTATGCGGCTACAGTTGCCAACCGCATGGATGAAACTCATACGGCTATTAGAGTCAATCGCTTGCAAAAAAACCCATGCTGCCACAGATGCCAACTGTATGCGGCCAGCCTGCACGGTCGTGACTGTCACGACCCGCACCCACTGTTAGGGTACGAGAACGTAACAACGCCCAGCCTACGCCGCAGTATCGGCGGTAGAACGCTGTCCTAGGTCAATCATCTAACAATACCAAAGTACCTGTACAGTTTATACTCTCCGAATGGAGGTGACATAACAATATACATCTCAATCACATCTAGGGTAGAAGAACGAAAGACAGAAGATAGATAGTAACTCAAAGAGAACCATAGCATAGATGAAATAAGACTAAGTGTCTAAGATACATAACATCCGGAATGTCAACTCATAATACAAGACTAAGAGTCTATACATAACTCAACATCTCAAAATACAACTCAGATGTGAGACAAAAGTAAATATAGAAAAGACTGCCTAGGCTAAACTGGTCTAGACTACTGGAACAACATCCTCAGCTGCAGGTGGATCCTGTTGAGGGTCCACAACATAAGTATCATCTAGTCCTGCTCCATAATAGGTAGACACCAGGGCCTCCTCCTCATCCTCTGTAATATTTTCAACAGGTCCAATCAGGACGGGAACGAGCACAATACATCTCACGCAGTGCATAGAATGATAGGAGATATAAAGCATGCAATAGAGTAAAATACAGGAACTGCTGAAGGAAGATACATGTAGCAAAAGAGATAGCTGTAAAGGAAATATCTACTGTATATAGAGAACTAGCAGTGACTAGTGAGTCAGAGTAAAATATAGGCATGTGAATGGCATAGGAGATTCATGACTACAGCTAGAAGTGATTCATGACTACAGCTACTGGGGTAATATCCACATGACTATTTCCACTCCCCCATCCCCAATCAATACACAAGGATCCGTTCAAGTTATGTTAAGATTCGTGATAAGCCCATAATTGGGTGATACGTGAGTGATTCATGAAGATTCATGGAGGCTCGGTGATCATGAGAGTACATGAGTCACTAGCTGATACATGAAGATACATGAAAATAGAAACATGAGATACATGATGTAAGTGAAACACACATGACAAAAGTACCTGATGCTCCCGAGGGGGATAACATCTCATGAAAAGATCCATATAGTACCAATCCGTGATAACAATCGTGTCAGCATCAAGTAAAGTAAGCTAGAGCAAGAATATAAATCCTGGCAAATATGAAACGGTCAGAGAATGTACTCGCCTGATAACTGAATGTCTGAAGAAGATATACTGTCTGAGGAGAGGTGTATGGCTCCTAATCAGAGCAATACAAGTCACAATGTATCCACAATGGTAAAAATAGAGTGTACGATGCATACTACATGATTCTAGGTCAATCTGGTCAAAAGTCAACTCTTGGTCAACTCTAAAGTCAAACTAGTCAAAGCTAGGTCAACACTAGTCAAAGTTAGGTCAACACTAGTCAAGTTAGGTCAACACTAGTCAACTAGTTAGGGTTTTAGTCAAACTAGTCAAACTAGTTGTTTTAGGTCATTCCTAGTCAATTCTAGGTTAACTAGGTCAACTTTGACCTAAGGTTGACTTTGGTCAACCCTTAGTCAACAAGGGTCAACAAGTTGGGTTTTAGTCCATTAGGGTTAGCCCCAAACCATAGGCTAATAATCTTGGCCATAGGCTAGTATTTAGGTTTCTATATAAACCTATACTAGAAGTCATACTATATATATATATATATCTATATATATAGACATACACTATCTATCTACTACCCAATACCAATATGTAATACTCTATATAATACAACCCACACTCACATATATATATACATAATACCATGTATAATCTAATACAATATATATATATATATATCAATATATATATATATACATATTTATATATATAACTTATATATATATTACATATATATATAGAGAGGGAAGAGACAAAAGGGTGAGAGAGAGAGGCTGTGAGACAATGGGAGAGAGAGGTGAGACACATAGGAAATGGGGGGGCTGTTCTCAGATTCTGAGAACAGGAAACACAGCCCCCAACCCACACACAAATACACACACACACCCAACTACACACATACATGTATACACACATGTATATACATGTATACACACTAAAATTCCACCTACACACACACATACATATATACTACACATATACACACTAAAATACACCTATACAATGTATAAATCATATCAAATCGGGTTTGAAATCCATTTTTGCAAAATCTGGAAAATCCTAAAACAGGAAATAGTGGACTGTTAACTCGATACTAGGTAAACCAAAATACATACTCGAAACCGAGCTATGGCTCGAATATCTAGGTTGGTAATTAATGCCCCATAGGTATAAGTGTCGTGTGTGTCGGTGGGGGTCCACCACGACACGACACGGCGTGTCCAAACACCCAAAAACCCAATCGGGTAAAACCTAACACAGTGCAGTGCACAGGCATCGTGCACGCGTGCACTTAGCTCTAGGACACGACACACGTGTCTAGAAGTCTCGTGCACGTGTGGGTAGGTTCACCTAGGGTTGGTCTAGGGTTTAGGTAGCCTGTCTCGTGTCCACGTGTCCTCAGGACACGGCACGAACTCTGTATCAGTCGAAGAAAATCGACTGATACTCAGTGTTCTGCACCGCGTCGTGCATGGGTTCTCGTGTCTCGTGGACACGACACGAGCCACGTGGGGCCTCGTGGTCATGCCCACGTGTAGCCCACGTGTAGGGCTACACACTCGTGCAAACACGAGGTGTCCTAGTGTCGTGTCCAAGTGATACGAAGGCCGTGTCCAAGTCGGGTTTCCACAGAAACTGTGCGCGTGCACGACAGTGCACGACCAGTGCACGTGTCCTTGTGTCCTCGATAGGACACGAGGTGTCCTGAAATTTTGGGTACGACTTGTCAGTCAATGCCCCTACGTGCATGCCAAATGGCAAGTGTCCAAGTGGTGTATGTGTCGAGAAAACGTGTCTAGGTAGCAGGACATATTTTGTGTACTGTGCAGTGTCCAGACAGTGGAAAAACTGAGAGCTTTGTGTCCAGTTTTGGACACGACACAAGCTCTAAATGTGCTCAGTGTATAGGGGTTAGGTTTAGCTAGGTCTAGGCTAGAATTTGGTTCAAAAACATTTGGGAAACAGTGAGTAATTTACACTATGACAGAACACAAAATACATTAAATTTCAAATAGGATACGTGTCCGATACGACACCAAAACACTTCTAATTTCCACCAAATTTTACCCACAGTACCCTAGTACCTAGATGCATGCTAATATGAAGAGAAAACACAATTTTAACAAGGTTTATGGGCATTTACCTATTTGTGCAAAATCCTCAAATATAGGCCTATTTGAATGAAATCCTTCTTCGACTCCCAATGTCCAAAGTCTCACAAATTCTGAATTTCTAGCTTCCCTTAGCTCCCTAGATGTTGTAGGGTTCCAATGCAAGAGACTAGAGTCAATTTGGATCAAGAATGATCAAGTTATGAAGGGTTGAAGGAATGGGAATTTTGTGGAATAAAATTCATGTAATTTCATTCATGAATTAATTCAATGGAATTTTATAGAATTGTGGGCTGCCAAGGGGGGGTCCTTGGCTGCCATGGGGGGGGGGGGTAGGGGAGGTGTCCTTGGCTTGCTTCTAGGTTAAGGCAAGGACTTGTGTAAAGGGGTTGGATATTTTGAGTGTTTTTGGTAAAATATCTAAAAAGTAATATCTAGATATTTAACCCACTTTATCCTATGACTAATATCTATCCCCTTATCATTCTAAGTTAGTAACTAACCTCTAGATTAGTGCTAAACTAGGTTAGAAGCTAACATGACACTAATCAACTAATTAAACAATAATAAAAACACATAAATCTAAATAATTCCAAATAATTTCTAGAAATTTACCAAAATACCCTTTAGGCTAAAAATCACTAATTTGGTGTTCTAAGCCTATGGCTAAGCTCTCATGGTCATGGCAACTTCTAGGTTAGAGAAAACTAGGGTTTACACTAAGTTATACTAACCAAAATCACAAAGTCATAAGTCATGACTTAGCATGACTTTAGAAATGGTTTAACTTAACTGAAATCACCAGAAAATCATACCATGACTAAAATACCACTAATAAATAATAAAAATAATAAATTTTCAAAAATCCCCAATTTCAGAAAACAGGGTGTTACAAGTCTACCCACCTTAAAATAATTTCGTCCTCGAAATTTAGATGGTCGTACTCCTCCTAGGTCAAACCTCCAACAATCAGGGACGAAGCCACTACCTAGGCAACATACAAGGTCAATAAGCAAAATATGGGTAGTAGACCTATACTGGGTCATGTCCAAAAATTGGTTGGTAGTTTTAGGTCATAGGGTGTCCTTAATTCAAATCGAAGCCAAAAGTAACTCCATGGGGTAAATCAGGGTAGAGTCTCGGGTCAGAAAAATCGTACTAAGCAAATGAAGCACACAATGGTATGCTTGAGTGGCACACTAAGGTCATGGGTGTAGTATGTCATGTCTAGGTCACGTATGTGAAATCAGTTTTGGGAAAACAACTAGTCTTGTGCTTCAAATTTAAAAGTCACGGTAATATGTCTACGATGATCATATTTTAGAGTGGGAAGAGTCTATGGCCTGATTGAACCAGAAATTGTGATACAATAGTGGTACCAGGGGGACAGGTTAAATGGGACAGTCTGCGGTCTCATCTAAGTGCACTAGTCATTCTAGATCAAGACTGTTCCTATGGTATCAAAACGTACAAGCAATCTAAGGTGTCCAAATTGGGAAGGTAAGGAAACAACAATCATCAAGGCTATAGGGTCGTCTACCATCCTATATGAAAATAGGTCATTAACAAGTGAGAAATCATTAAAGTTACCATTCCATAAAAAGAAAATTGAAAATTTAGGTACAACAATCACAAATAGATTTTAGTCTTGACACGATCTAAGTTGATCAATTTCAGGAAAAATAGAGATTTGGGCAAGATGGGAAATCAATAAAATTAAGTATAAGCACGAGCATCCAATGATGAAGATCTAGGTCATGATTAAAGTTAATTTAACTGGATACGAATACGAGGTTCATAGGCGATTAAAATAATTCCAAGGAGAATTGTCAAGGCCGTTGCGGATAAGATTCTAGGGCAAGTTTAACTGTCTCCATCCACGTAGATTAATATATGAAAAGCGAACCAAAAATGCAATAGGTTGATCAGACCATCATGCGCCGGTTCTGATTAGATAATATGTTAGAGGGTGCGCACCCAATAAAATATATCATGATCAAGCTCGAAAAAGGATAAGCTTGTAAAACTTAAGGATAAATTTATAGCATAAGATATAAGTAAGGGTGGAAATGATGAAAGAAGATACATAGTCCAAGATTCTTAACCAATCGGGTCAAGCATTCAAGATAAGGTACGAGGTTAAGTATTTGAGGGTTCAAGCAGAACACCATCACATGCCAGGTCGAAAGAATTGAGCCAAGGTGGATCTCTAATTGAAATAAGAATTAATTTAGTATCATGGTAGAGGTTATAGTTTAGCCATTTGACCAGAAAATCATATCAAGATAATGGAGTACAAGGAGACGGGTTTTCGTAGGACATGGAATACCTACATTAAGGTAGGCTAGTCTAGGTCTTACATGTGAAGTTTGTTGGAAGGTAACAGCTAGTATTATACTCTGAATACCTAAGTCATGGTAAAGGACGTCCAATGATCTAGAATAGAAAGTGGGAGTTCGAGACGTGACAAATTGATGCAAAAATTGAAGAAGATCAAATTAACTCATGAAATAAAATTAATCAGGAATCTAGTAAATAATTTAGGAACACAGTACTAGGGATAGATAGGCTACTAGAGGAATATAGTTAGGGTTCGATCAATCAAAGGTCAAGGTTAGAAGGTCTCAATAAAGTCTTGATTTGAGGAAATGTCGAGTAAGTCAGGTTTGGGATACAGTCACATAGATTGGTAGAAAGAGTTTAAGCAAGGTGCAAAATAGAGAGGACAGTTCATTTCAATGAAAGGCAATTAGCAAGAGGATTAGATGGCAAGAAACAGATAAGAGTTTTCTCATAATTGTGATTGAGTACCCTAAAAAAATAAAAGATATTAATCTAACACTAAGAAATTAAAATCAACAACTACAAAATTTTCAAAATCATCAACTAACACCAGGATTCAAAGTTCTACAGTGAATCCTCAAAAATCAAATTTAATCAAGGGAGAAGGAGTTTAAATCGTAATTCAAAATGAGATTCTCAAGGGTCATCCCCGGAATCTCTCAAGGTATCCTATCAGTGATTGAGTATCCATTCTCTCTAAGCCTATTCCTCAATTCTATCGCAGGCTGTAGTGATACTCTAGTTCGAATACCACTACATAAACTCGAGACCTGCATGGGCCACCACTAAAAACGTGTCACGACCCGCACCCACTGTTAGGGTACGAGAACGTAACAACGCCCAGCCTACGCCGCAGTATCGGCGGTAGAACGCTGTCCTAGGTCAATCATCTAACAATACCAAAGTACCTGTACAGTTTATACTCTCCGAATGGAGGTGACATAACAATATACATCTCAATCACATCTAGGGTAGAAGAACGAAAGACAGAAGATAGATAGTAACTCAAAGAGAACCATAGCATAGATGAAATAAGACTAAGTGTCTAAGATACATAACATCCGGAATGTCAACTCATAATACAAGACTAAGAGTCTATACATAACTCAACATCTCAAAATACAACTCAGATGTGAGACAAAAGTAAATATAGAAAAGACTGCCTAGGCTAAACTGGTCTAGACTACTGGAACAACATCCTCAGCTGCAGGTGGATCCTGTTGAGGGTCCACAACATAAGTATCATCTAGTCCTGCTCCATAATAGGTAGACACCAGGGCCTCCTCCTCATCCTCTGTAATATTTTCAACAGGTCCAATCAGGACGGGAACGAGCACAATACATCTCACGCAGTGCATAGAATGATAGGAGATATAAAGCATGCAATAGAGTAAAATACAGGAACTGCTGAAGGAAGATACATGTAGCAAAAGAGATAGCTGTAAAGGAAATATCTACTGTATATAGAGAACTAGCAGTGACTAGTGAGTCAGAGTAAAATATAGGCATGTGAATGGCATAGGAGATTCATGACTACAGCTAGAAGTGATTCATGACTACAGCTACTGGGGTAATATCCACATGACTATTTCCACTCCCCCATCCCCAATCAATACACAAGGATCCGTTCAAGTTATGTTAAGATTCGTGATAAGCCCATAATTGGGTGATACGTGAGTGATTCATGAAGATTCATGGAGGCTCGGTGATCATGAGAGTACATGAGTCACTAGCTGATACATGAAGATACATGAAAATAGAAACATGAGATACATGATGTAAGTGAAACACACATGACAAAAGTACCTGATGCTCCCGAGGGGGATAACATCTCATGAAAAGATCCATATAGTACCAATCCGTGATAACAATCGTGTCAGCATCAAGTAAAGTAAGCTAGAGCAAGAATATAAATCCTGGCAAATATGAAACGGTCAGAGAATGTACTCGCCTGATAACTGAATGTCTGAAGAAGATATACTGTCTGAGGAGAGGTGTATGGCTCCTAATCAGAGCAATACAAGTCACAATGTATCCACAATGGTAAAAATAGAGTGTACGATGCATACTACATGATTCTAGGTCAATCTGATCAAAAGTCAACTCTTGGTCAACTCTAAAGTCAAACTAGTCAAAGCTAGGTCAACACTAGTCAAAGTTAGGTCAACACTAGTCAAAGTTAGGTCAACACTAGTCAACTAGTTAGGGTTTTAGTCAAACTAGTCAAACTAGTTGTTTTAGGTCATTCCTAGTCAATTCTAGGTTAACTAGGTCAACTTTGACCTAAGGTTGACTTTGGTCAACCCTTAGTCAACAAGGGTCAACAAGTTGGGTTTTAGTCCATTAGGGTTAGCCCCAAACCATAGGCTAATAATCTTGGCCATAGGCTAGTATTTAGGTTTCTATATAAACCTATACTAGAAGTCATACTATATATATATATATATCTATATATATAGACATACACTATCTATCTACTACCCAATACCAATATGTAATACTCTATATAATACAACCCACACTCACATATATATATACATAATACCATGTATAATCTAATACAATATATATATATATATATCAATATATATATATATACATATTTATATATATAACTTATATATATATTACATATATATATAGAGAGGGAAGAGACAAAAGGGTGAGAGAGAGAGGCTGTGAGACAATGGGAGAGAGAGGTGAGACACATAGGAAATGGGGGGGCTGTTCTCAGATTCTGAGAACAGGAAACACAGCCCCCAACCCACACACAAATACACACACACACCCAACTACACACATACATGTATACACACATGTATATACATGTATACACACTAAAATTCCACCTACACACACACATACATATATACTACACATATACACACTAAAATACACCTATACAATGTATAAATCATATCAAATCGGGTTTGAAATCCATTTTTGCAAAATCTGGAAAATCCTAAAACAGGAAATAGTGGACTGTTAACTCGATACTAGGTAAACCAAAATACATACTCGAAACCGAGCTATGGCTCGAATATCTAGGTTGGTAATTAATGCCCCATAGGTATAAGTGTCGTGTGTGTCGGTGGGGGTCCACCACGACACGACACGGCGTGTCCAAACACCCAAAAACCCAATCGGGTAAAACCTAACACAGTGCAGTGCACAGGCATCGTGCACGCGTGCACTTAGCTCTAGGACACGACACACGTGTCTAGAAGTCTCGTGCACGTGTGGGTAGGTTCACCTAGGGTTGGTCTAGGGTTTAGGTAGCCTGTCTCGTGTCCACGTGTCCTCAGGACACGGCACGAACTCTGTATCAGTCGAAGAAAATCGACTGATACTCAGTGTTCTGCACCGCGTCGTGCATGGGTTCTCGTGTCTCGTGGACACGACACGAGCCACGTGGGGCCTCGTGGTCATGCCCACGTGTAGCCCACGTGTAGGGCTACACACTCGTGCAAACACGAGGTGTCCTAGTGTCGTGTCCAAGTGATACGAAGGCCGTGTCCAAGTCGGGTTTCCACAGAAACTGTGCGCGTGCACGACAGTGCACGACCAGTGCACGTGTCCTTGTGTCCTCGATAGGACACGAGGTGTCCTGAAATTTTGGGTACGACTTGTCAGTCAATGCCCCTACGTGCATGCCAAATGGCAAGTGTCCAAGTGGTGTATGTGTCGAGAAAACGTGTCTAGGTAGCAGGACATATTTTGTGTACTGTGCAGTGTCCAGACAGTGGAAAAACTGAGAGCTTTGTGTCCAGTTTTGGACACGACACAAGCTCTAAATGTGCTCAGTGTATAGGGGTTAGGTTTAGCTAGGTCTAGGCTAGAATTTGGTTCAAAAACATTTGGGAAACAGTGAGTAATTTACACTATGACAGAACACAAAATACATTAAATTTCAAATAGGATACGTGTCCGATACGACACCAAAACACTTCTAATTTCCACCAAATTTTACCCACAGTACCCTAGTACCTAGATGCATGCTAATATGAAGAGAAAACACAATTTTAACAAGGTTTATGGGCATTTACCTATTTGTGCAAAATCCTCAAATATAGGCCTATTTGAATGAAATCCTTCTTCGACTCCCAATGTCCAAAGTCTCACAAATTCTGAATTTCTAGCTTCCCTTAGCTCCCTAGATGTTGTAGGGTTCCAATGCAAGAGACTAGAGTCAATTTGGATCAAGAATGATCAAGTTATGAAGGGTTGAAGGAATGGGAATTTTGTGGAATAAAATTCATGTAATTTCATTCATGAATTAATTCAATGGAATTTTATAGAATTGTGGGCTGCCAAGGGGGGGTCCTTGGCTGCCATGGGGGGGGGTAGGGGAGGTGTCCTTGGCTTGCTTCTAGGTTAAGGCAAGGACTTGTGTAAAGGGGTTGGATATTTTGAGTGTTTTTGGTAAAATATCTAAAAAGTAATATCTAGATATTTAACCCACTTTATCCTATGACTAATATCTATCCCCTTATCATTCTAAGTTAGTAACTAACCTCTAGATTAGTGCTAAACTAGGTTAGAAGCTAACATGACACTAATCAACTAATTAAACAATAATAAAAACACATAAATCTAAATAATTCCAAATAATTTCTAGAAATTTACCAAAATACCCTTTAGGCTAAAAATCACTAATTTGGTGTTCTAAGCCTATGGCTAAGCTCTCATGGTCATGGCAACTTCTAGGTTAGAGAAAACTAGGGTTTACACTAAGTTATACTAACCAAAATCACAAAGTCATAAGTCATGACTTAGCATGACTTTAGAAATGGTTTAACTTAACTGAAATCACCAGAAAATCATACCATGACTAAAATACCACTAATAAATAATAAAAATAATAAATTTTCAAAAATCCCCAATTTCAGAAAACAGGGTGTTACAAGTCTACCCACCTTAAAATAATTTCGTCCTCGAAATTTAGATGGTCGTACTCCTCCTAGGTCAAACCTCCAACAATCAGGGACGAAGCCACTACCTAGGCAACATACAAGGTCAATAAGCAAAATATGGGTAGTAGACCTATACTGGGTCATGTCCAAAAATTGGTTGGTAGTTTTAGGTCATAGGGTGTCCTTAATTCAAATCGAAGCCAAAAGTAACTCCATGGGGTAAATCAGGGTAGAGTCTCGGGTCAGAAAAATCGTACTAAGCAAATGAAGCACACAATGGTATGCTTGAGTGGCACACTAAGGTCATGGGTGTAGTATGTCATGTCTAGGTCACGTATGTGAAATCAGTTTTGGGAAAACAACTAGTCTTGTGCTTCAAATTTAAAAGTCACGGTAATATGTCTACGATGATCATATTTTAGAGTGGGAAGAGTCTATGGCCTGATTGAACCAGAAATTGTGATACAATAGTGGTACCAGGGGGACAGGTTAAATGGGACAGTCTGCGGTCTCATCTAAGTGCACTAGTCATTCTAGATCAAGACTGTTCCTATGGTATCAAAACGTACAAGCAATCTAAGGTGTCCAAATTGGGAAGGTAAGGAAACAACAATCATCAAGGCTATAGGGTCGTCTACCATCCTATATGAAAATAGGTCATTAACAAGTGAGAAATCATTAAAGTTACCATTCCATAAAAAGAAAATTGAAAATTTAGGTACAACAATCACAAATAGATTTTAGTCTTGACACGATCTAAGTTGATCAATTTCAGGAAAAATAGAGATTTGGGCAAGATGGGAAATCAATAAAATTAAGTATAAGCACGAGCATCCAATGATGAAGATCTAGGTCATGATTAAAGTTAATTTAACTGGATACGAATACGAGGTTCATAGGCGATTAAAATAATTCCAAGGAGAATTGTCAAGGCCGTTGCGGATAAGATTCTAGGGCAAGTTTAACTGTCTCCATCCACGTAGATTAATATATGAAAAGCGAACCAAAAATGCAATAGGTTGATCAGACCATCATGCGCCGGTTCTGATTAGATAATATGTTAGAGGGTGCGCACCCAATAAAATATATCATGATCAAGCTCGAAAAAGGATAAGCTTGTAAAACTTAAGGATAAATTTATAGCATAAGATATAAGTAAGGGTGGAAATGATGAAAGAAGATACATAGTCCAAGATTCTTAACCAATCGGGTCAAGCATTCAAGATAAGGTACGAGGTTAAGTATTTGAGGGTTCAAGCAGAACACCATCACATGCCAGGTCGAAAGAATTGAGCCAAGGTGGATCTCTAATTGAAATAAGAATTAATTTAGTATCATGGTAGAGGTTATAGTTTAGCCATTTGACCAGAAAATCATATCAAGATAATGGAGTACAAGGAGACGGGTTTTCGTAGGACATGGAATACCTACATTAAGGTAGGCTAGTCTAGGTCTTACATGTGAAGTTTGTTGGAAGGTAACAGCTAGTATTATACTCTGAATACCTAAGTCATGGTAAAGGACGTCCAATGATCTAGAATAGAAAGTGGGAGTTCGAGACGTGACAAATTGATGCAAAAATTGAAGAAGATCAAATTAACTCATGAAATAAAATTAATCAGGAATCTAGTAAATAATTTAGGAACACAGTACTAGGGATAGATAGGCTACTAGAGGAATATAGTTAGGGTTCGATCAATCAAAGGTCAAGGTTAGAAGGTCTCAATAAAGTCTTGATTTGAGGAAATGTCGAGTAAGTCAGGTTTGGGATACAGTCACATAGATTGGTAGAAAGAGTTTAAGCAAGGTGCAAAATAGAGAGGACAGTTCATTTCAATGAAAGGCAATTAGCAAGAGGATTAGATGGCAAGAAACAGATAAGAGTTTTCTCATAATTGTGATTGAGTACCCTAAAAAAATAAAAGATATTAATCTAACACTAAGAAATTAAAATCAACAACTACAAAATTTTCAAAATCATCAACTAACACCAGGATTCAAAGTTCTACAGTGAATCCTCAAAAATCAAATTTAATCAAGGGAGAAGGAGTTTAAATCGTAATTCAAAATGAGATTCTCAAGGGTCATCCCCGGAATCTCTCAAGGTATCCTATCAGTGATTGAGTATCCATTCTCTCTAAGCCTATTCCTCAATTCTATCGCAGGCTGTAGTGATACTCTAGTTCGAATACCACTACATAAACTCGAGACCTGCATGGGCCACCACTAAAAACGTGTCACGACCCGCACCCACTGTTAGGGTACGAGAACGTAACAACGCCCAGCCTACGCCGCAGTATCGGCGGTAGAACGCTGTCCTAGGTCAATCATCTAACAATACCAAAGTACCTGTACAGTTTATACTCTCCGAATGGAGGTGACATAACAATATACATCTCAATCACATCTAGGGTAGAAGAACGAAAGACAGAAGATAGATAGTAACTCAAAGAGAACCATAGCATAGATGAAATAAGACTAAGTGTCTAAGATACATAACATCCGGAATGTCAACTCATAATACAAGACTAAGAGTCTATACATAACTCAACATCTCAAAATACAACTCAGATGTGAGACAAAAGTAAATATAGAAAAGACTGCCTAGGCTAAACTGGTCTAGACTACTGGAACAACATCCTCAGCTGCAGGTGGATCCTGTTGAGGGTCCACAACATAAGTATCATCTAGTCCTGCTCCATAATAGGTAGACACCAGGGCCTCCTCCTCATCCTCTGTAATATTTTCAACAGGTCCAATCAGGACGGGAACGAGCACAATACATCTCACGCAGTGCATAGAATGATAGGAGATATAAAGCATGCAATAGAGTAAAATACAGGAACTGCTGAAGGAAGATACATGTAGCAAAAGAGATAGCTGTAAAGGAAATATCTACTGTATATAGAGAACTAGCAGTGACTAGTGAGTCAGAGTAAAATATAGGCATGTGAATGGCATAGGAGATTCATGACTACAGCTAGAAGTGATTCATGACTACAGCTACTGGGGTAATATCCACATGACTATTTCCACTCCCCCATCCCCAATCAATACACAAGGATCCGTTCAAGTTATGTTAAGATTCGTGATAAGCCCATAATTGGGTGATACGTGAGTGATTCATGAAGATTCATGGAGGCTCGGTGATCATGAGAGTACATGAGTCACTAGCTGATACATGAAGATACATGAAAATAGAAACATGAGATACATGATGTAAGTGAAACACACATGACAAAAGTACCTGATGCTCCCGAGGGGGATAACATCTCATGAAAAGATCCATATAGTACCAATCCGTGATAACAATCGTGTCAGCATCAAGTAAAGTAAGCTAGAGCAAGAATATAAATCCTGGCAAATATGAAACGGTCAGAGAATGTACTCGCCTGATAACTGAATGTCTGAAGAAGATATACTGTCTGAGGAGAGGTGTATGGCTCCTAATCAGAGCAATACAAGTCACAATGTATCCACAATGGTAAAAATAGAGTGTACGATGCATACTACATGATTCTAGGTCAATCTGGTCAAAAGTCAACTCTTGGTCAACTCTAAAGTCAAACTAGTCAAAGCTAGGTCAACACTAGTCAAAGTTAGGTCAACACTAGTCAAAGTTAGGTCAACACTAGTCAACTAGTTAGGGTTTTAGTCAAACTAGTCAAACTAGTTGTTTTAGGTCATTCCTAGTCAATTCTAGGTTAACTAGGTCAACTTTGACCTAAGGTTGACTTTGGTCAACCCTTAGTCAACAAGGGTCAACAAGTTGGGTTTTAGTCCATTAGGGTTAGCCCCAAACCATAGGCTAATAATCTTGGCCATAGGCTAGTATTTAGGTTTCTATATAAACCTATACTAGAAGTCATACTATATATATATATATATATATCTATATATATAGACATACACTATCTATCTACTACCCAATACCAATATGTAATACTCTATATAATACAACCCATACTCACATATATATATACATAATACCATGTATAATCTAATACAATATATATATATATATATCAATATATATATATATACATATTTATATATATAACTTATATATATATTACATATATATATAGAGAGGGAAGAGACAAAAGGGTGAGAGAGAGAGGCTGTGAGACAATGGGAGAGAGAGGTGAGACACATAGGAAATGGGGGGGCTGTTCTCAGATTCTGAGAACAGGAAACACAGCCCCCAACCCACACACAAATACACACACACACCCAACTACACACATACATGTATACACACATGTATATACATGTATACACACTAAAATTCCACCTACACACACACATACATATATACTACACATATACACACTAAAATACACCTATACAATGTATAAATCATATCAAATCGGGTTTGAAATCCATTTTTGCAAAATCTGGAAAATCCTAAAACAGGAAATAGTGGACTGTTAACTCGATACTAGGTAAACCAAAATACATACTCGAAACCGAGCTATGGCTCGAATATCTAGGTTGGTAATTAATGCCCCATAGGTATAAGTGTCGTGTGTGTCGGTGGGGGTCCACCACGACACGACACGGCGTGTCCAAACACCCAAAAACCCAATCGGGTAAAACCTAACACAGTGCAGTGCACAGGCATCGTGCACGCGTGCACTTAGCTCTAGGACACGACACACGTGTCTAGAAGTCTCGTGCACGTGTGGGTAGGTTCACCTAGGGTTGGTCTAGGGTTTAGGTAGCCTGTCTCGTGTCCACGTGTCCTCAGGACACGGCACGAACTCTGTATCAGTCGAAGAAAATCGACTGATACTCAGTGTTCTGCACCGCGTCGTGCATGGGTTCTCGTGTCTCGTGGACACGACACGAGCCACGTGGGGCCTCGTGGTCATGCCCACGTGTAGCCCACGTGTAGGGCTACACACTCGTGCAAACACGAGGTGTCCTAGTGTCGTGTCCAAGTGATACGAAGGCCGTGTCCAAGTCGGGTTTCCACAGAAACTGTGCGCGTGCACGACAGTGCACGACCAGTGCACGTGTCCTTGTGTCCTCGATAGGACACGAGGTGTCCTGAAATTTTGGGTACGACTTGTCAGTCAATGCCCCTACGTGCATGCCAAATGGCAAGTGTCCAAGTGGTGTATGTGTCGAGAAAACGTGTCTAGGTAGCAGGACATATTTTGTGTACTGTGCAGTGTCCAGACAGTGGAAAAACTGAGAGCTTTGTGTCCAGTTTTGGACACGACACAAGCTCTAAATGTGCTCAGTGTATAGGGGTTAGGTTTAGCTAGGTCTAGGCTAGAATTTGGTTCAAAAACATTTGGGAAACAGTGAGTAATTTACACTATGACAGAACACAAAATACATTAAATTTCAAATAGGATACGTGTCCGATACGACACCAAAACACTTCTAATTTCCACCAAATTTTACCCACAGTACCCTAGTACCTAGATGCATGCTAATATGAAGAGAAAACACAATTTTAACAAGGTTTATGGGCATTTACCTATTTGTGCAAAATCCTCAAATATAGGCCTATTTGAATGAAATCCTTCTTCGACTCCCAATGTCCAAAGTCTCACAAATTCTGAATTTCTAGCTTCCCTTAGCTCCCTAGATGTTGTAGGGTTCCAATGCAAGAGACTAGAGTCAATTTGGATCAAGAATGATCAAGTTATGAAGGGTTGAAGGAATGGGAATTTTGTGGAATAAAATTCATGTAATTTCATTCATGAATTAATTCAATGGAATTTTATAGAATTGTGGGCTGCCAAGGGGGGGTCCTTGGCTGCCATGGGGGGGGGGGGTAGGGGAGGTGTCCTTGGCTTGCTTCTAGGTTAAGGCAAGGACTTGTGTAAAGGGGTTGGATATTTTGAGTGTTTTTGGTAAAATATCTAAAAAGTAATATCTAGATATTTAACCCACTTTATCCTATGACTAATATCTATCCCCTTATCATTCTAAGTTAGTAACTAACCTCTAGATTAGTGCTAAACTAGGTTAGAAGCTAACATGACACTAATCAACTAATTAAACAATAATAAAAACACATAAATCTAAATAATTCCAAATAATTTCTAGAAATTTACCAAAATACCCTTTAGGCTAAAAATCACTAATTTGGTGTTCTAAGCCTATGGCTAAGCTCTCATGGTCATGGCAACTTCTAGGTTAGAGAAAACTAGGGTTTACACTAAGTTATACTAACCAAAATCACAAAGTCATAAGTCATGACTTAGCATGACTTTAGAAATGGTTTAACTTAACTGAAATCACCAGAAAATCATACCATGACTAAAATACCACTAATAAATAATAAAAATAATAAATTTTCAAAAATCCCCAATTTCAGAAAACAGGGTGTTACAGTGACTCCTAGCCGCATAAGAACACAGCCGACGACAGAAGACAACCGTATGCAGACAGCCTGCACGGTTTCTAATCCCAGCTGCATAGCATCCGCTCCATGCTCCTCTCGATCGGTTTTCGACCGTCTCTCGTACGGTCCGAACCCTGATGATTCTCCAGACTCTGTGGTTTTTAACTTGGACTCTTCTTATTATGCACCCACAGGTGCTAAGAAGAAAAAGTCCTGGGCAGTGCGGGCTCATCAAGCCCAGAAAGCTGCCCCAACCTCTGACTATCGGGGCGTCCCGCTGATTATCACGCGGGCCTCTGTTGGAAAGTTGTATAGAACCGCTCAAGTCCAGTCCCCAGCGACAAACGGACAAAGTGGTTCCTCTGACCTGCGTGAGGCTGTCCTCCACAAACGCAAGAAAAGAGAAGGGGCCTCGGCGTTCAAAGAGTCCTCACATGGACGTCACTGCACCCAGATCATCGTTAACTGCTGCTGCAACAACACGGCAGTGACGAAAGATCGGCCGTCCGTCTTCTAAAGATTACATCATCCGAGCTCGGAGGACGAAGCACCTCCTATTGCCTCCTGCAATTCCGTGCAGAAAGTCCCCGCCGAGGGGAAAGGGAGGAAGACAAGCATCTCCAGCCCAAAAATATCAACCACTACAGCTAAGAGATTGTCGGCTAAACGGTTGCCCTCCACCGGAGTATACCAACACACCCGTTCGATGACAAAATCTGCTGCAATGGGAGATTCATCGTCCGCACCGCTAAGGGTCGAGGGAGCTGGGGGTAGCACTCCTCCGAACATCCACAATAATCCGATGTTTCAAGGAGACGAGCCCGGAGAAACAACTCTCCCATCAGGTGCAACAGATGCTGATGTCCCCGAGGACATCCGTGACTTTCAAGATGAAGCAAGCTCCGAAGCTGGGGGTACTGGTCCTTCTGAATTCGAACCCGAAGAGAATATTCTCATCTACCCCGATGATTTCTCAATGCATGGGTACGACTCGGAGGGCGCACCCTCCACCGTCCCTTCCGTCACTCCTCACATAAGGACGATATTCATGACAGACAACAATCAAGGTGGCTCCAATAATCGCCAACGCATCGACACTTTGGAGGCCATACTGCACGCCTTGGTCAAATTTGTAGATGAGATCAAAGCGGCGCTTCCTACTCTGTAGGGAGTGACACCGGGCCAGACAAGTGCGGGTCCTCCAATCAACATAGATTCAAATTCAGCGGCACCGAACCCGGGCAATAATCCTCCCGAAGTAACGGCTCCGACTGCGACAGATGAGACCCGAGAAGTAAGGAGAGAAGTTCAAGAGCTCCGAGCTATGTTCCACGCCCGAGAAAACTCTCAAGACTTCAGAATACGGCAACCATATCCTGCTGAATGGAGGGATGTCCCATTCCCACCAAGATATAAGCCGTTCAATATCAACCCCTATGATGGCAAGACCTCAGCAAGTCGGTATATCACTTACGTCGAGGTCACCACCGACCATCTGCCCCATGATGATGCTATCCTCACGCGGTTATTCATCGGGGCATTGGAAGGAGTCGCCTTCGACTGGTACCGCAACCTGCCGGACAATTGCATCCACTCCTTCGCTGGCTTCAAACGCTTGTTCTTGGAGAGGTTCTACGAGGTAGGGCAGGACATCACAATGTCTACCCTCATGGACGTCATCCAAGGAGAGAAAGAGCTGACGAGGAATTACATTGAGCGATTTTGCCAAACCGCAATGAAGTTACCATCTGGCAATCCGGATTCTTTCCTGATTAAAATTTGCCAAAAGAGACTACTCCCAACAATTAGTCTCTGGATGGGTGAAAGTCAATTCAAGGACTGGAAGGCTTTTATCATCAGTGCTACAAGTGCCGAAGAACGATTGAAGAAGGCCCGCCAGCTGGGGTTGCATATCTCAGAGGGAGAGAACAAGGGCAAGCGTCCCAGCACCAACACCGACAATGGGGATAGCCCCTCCAACAATCGGAACAACAGAGGCAAGCAGGCTATGGTGGCCGACACGGCCCAAAAGCCCGAGTCACAACCAACAGACAAACAATGGCCTCAAATCACTTACTCTTTTGAAGACGGCCACGTCAAGCCTATCTTGGACATGCTCATACAAGGAGATAGAATTCAGCTCCCTCCGCCAAGACGGGAGCCTCGGCCGGCTGACTTGGAGAACCCAAAATTCTGCCATTACCACCGTTACGTCCACCATGCTATACACGACTACTACCAACTGAAACGGTACATCCAAAACCTCATCGATTCGAACGCTCTAGCCATCGATTTCGAGGAGGTAACCGTAGCAGCCAACATGGTATCCGTATAATTTGGCAGCTTCCCGCCAACAGAGACTCAAGATGGTGTTATACCCATCCCTCTGGCAACGATAGAAATTGCTAATCTTCCGCCTGCTCGAGATCAAGCTGCCAATCTTGTACCTCTCACTATATCGCGAGGAAAAATTATGTGGGTCCATCCGGACTTGGTCCACGAGGTGACTCAACCCACAACGAAGAAGAGAAGCAGAAAAGTCAGATCTTGCCGCACCGTCTGGGCAAATGAAGAAGAAGTCACGGCCGTTGTTACTCGATCTGGAGCACAATCTCAGCCCGTGGCTGAGAACCCGACTGATGATCATCCACCCACTTCTACTGATACTCCGGGACCGGCTCAGCCTTCGACGACCGACAAGCCTAAGCCGAAGGAGACTCGCTTCGACAAATCCCTCCGAAAGGAGACACCTCAGGGGCTGGAGAGGCCCTACAACTTCGACATCTTGGCACAATTGGCCAATACATCGGCCAAATTGTCCTTATACGAACTCCTAAGGCTATCAAAGGATGTCCACACCGCTTTGAGTGATGCACTCCAAAACGTCGACGCGTACTTGGCTCAGGTCAACCTCACGGGAGATAACCAACCTGCAGATCTCCAAGATAGTGCGTGTACGGGAGCGATGCCCAATATCGTCTTCTCTCTGTAGGATATGCTCATCAAAACTAACCTGCACGATCGCCCGTTATACTACACTGGATACATTGGCGACGTAAAGGTGGACCAAATGCATATTGATCCTGGGTATTCCATAAGCATCATTCCGAAGGGTCTGCTACATCATCTTCGTATTCTGATGCATCGCCTGACGCCTACAAGCACCGCCATTAGCGGTTTCAATTCGGGCAGGAGCTACCCAATCGGGAAGATCCGTCTGAAATGCCAGATTGGCGATCTCCAATCAGAAGTCACCTGCTATGTCATAGACGCCGACACTTTTTACAACATCCTTTTGGGGCGGCCTTGGATACACGATTACATGATCGTGCCTTCCACGCTGCAACAATGTTTCAAATATGTCGATAAGCATGGCTTCGTGAGGACGGAATTTGCTGATATCGATCCCTTCAAGGGGGTCGAATCTTATTACTCAGACTCCTGTATGTACGAAAAATCAAAGAAGCACCTGGTCGAAGAAGGCGTGCAAGCTCATACCAAGACGGCCACAGGATCAGAAGAACCTCTAACGATCCACCTCCAGGCTCGCAAACCAGGCAATTTTGCACCCCTTACGGCCACTCTGCGTAAGGACGCAATCAGCCTCTCGGCACAGGAAGAGCAATTGAGAATCCGGCTGCCAAGGTCCGGCCAGGTGCCGAGACCCACAACGGGGCCACTTACCATCAGACTGCCAAGAGTCGTTCAACCCCAACCGGAGAAACTTAATCCCTCCGATAGGCCACTGACAATACGCCTTTCCAAGAAAGTTCATCATCCCGATACAAGGTCTGACACTTCTAGCGAACCAGCCACTCCTCGCTCCACATCAAATGCCAAACTGGGGGTCGCTAGTCTGCCAACAACCCCACGCTCTGCTCCGTCAGTTGAACCTCCGAAGATCAAGCTGACTAGGACGCCCTCTCAATCTTCATTCACACAGGGGGTAGCCGAAGAGGAACCAGAACTAGCCAAGTATGTGGCTGCCTACACTGATGTTCCCTCCACAGATGATGTAATCCCTCTAGAAAAGATACCTTACTTCATCAATAAAGGGTTATCTTTGAACTACACCGAGCTCAATAAGCTATGTACAATGTATGCTATGGAACACGGTATAGGCACTCACCTACACACACAGGTGACAAATGTGTACACCGCTATCCAACTTACTCCAATAGAAGACGCTTACCGAATAATCGAGGGAGGGGACCACCCAATCATCTTCGGCCGGACAAACAACCCACATCCCCTCGCCATAGAAGAAGTCGACCTCAGGTCAGATGCTGGAAGACTACCTCTGTATCTCTATAGCCCTCAATCCAAATATCTCATACAGAAACAGGGGTATGATCTAGAGACGACGCCAGGATTGAACTACGGCACTGGGCGACGATTACCTTTGAAGTCGCCAGCCCCGGCAGGCAAACCACGGAACTACTATAACAAAACTCGATGCGGTTTAGGGTATGTAACGCCTACTACAACCCCTGAAAGCTCAGACGAAGAATGCGACTGGCAGTCACATTCAACCGGATCACCAACTTCTGACTCGGATACCAGCATCGAAGATGTATTCAGACAAGTCATGTCAGTCAACATGGCATTCACCGACGCTTACGAGGAAGACGAAGACATCCCCGAAATCCTCGAGCTTGAGCCATGGGCCGAACAATTGGACGCACAATGGGAAAAGCGGTTCGAACTAAGAGAACCTCCTACCGAAGATGAGGTCGTACAAGTGGATCTCGGCAGCAAATCTTCTCCAAAACTGATTTTCATCAGTAAGAGCCTAACTGGCGAAGAACGGGAGTCGCTGCTAGAACTTGTCAGAGAGTACATTGATGTGTTCGTCTGGAGCTATGAAGACATGCCGGGGTTAAATCCTGATATCGCTCTCCACAAACTCAATATACGGCCGGATGCAAAGCCAGTCAAGCAGCAACAGCGACGCTTCCGCCCAGGCATCATGGACGCGATCGAAGCCGAGGTCAACAAACTGATAGCCAGTGGCTTCATTCATGAAGAGCAACATCCAGACTGGGTCGCCAATATAGTACCCGTCCTCAAGAAGAATGGGAAGATTCGAATCTGTATCGACTTCCGTAACCTGAATGAGGCGTGCCCCAAAGATGAATTCTCCCTCCCCATCACAGACATCATGATCGATAACACATGCGGCTTTGAACGTATGTCATTCATGGATGGATTCTCGGGGTACAATCAAATCAAGATGTCTTCCGATGACGAAAAGCACACATCATTCCGAACACCGATTGGCACGTACTGCTACACAGTCATGCTATTCGGTCTAAAGAATGCAGGCGCTACATATCAGCGAGCCATGAGTATCATTTTCAGAGAACATTTGTGCAAGACGGTGGAATGCTATGTCGACGACATCGCCGTCAAGAGTCGCCGTAAGGAAGACCATCTTCAGGACCTGAGGACGGTATTCGACCTGATGCGAGCCCACAATCTGAAGATGAACCCTACGAAATCGTTCTTGGGCGTATCCAGTGGGAAGTTCTTGGGCTTCATTATCACTGCACAGGGTATCCATGTAGACCCCGAGAAAACAAAGGCGATCATGGAGATGGCTCCCCCAAAAAATCTTCGCGAACTTAGAGGCCTCCAAGGAAGGCTAGCTTACATCAGGAGGTTCATTTCTAACCTCTCCGGGCGCTGCCGACCATTCATATACCTCATGAAGAAAGGAGTCTCATTTGTATGGGACAAGGAATGCCAGCGTGCTTTCGACAGCATCAAGGAATACTTATCAAATCCTCCAGTTTTGGTAGCCCCGGTCCCTGGAAAACCATTCCTGCTCTACGTACGAGCAATAGAACACTCCCTTGTTGCCCTGCTGGCACAAAACAATGACGCAGGCCACGAACAGGCCATATATTACCTCAGCCGAATGATGATTGGTCCGGAACACCGATACACCGCTGTGGAGAAGAAATGCCTCGCCCTGGTGTTCGCCATTCAAAAGACGCGGCACTACGTCACAGAGCAAACCATACATGTGATCTCCCGAGTCAACCCTCTCAGAGTCCTCATGACTAAACCAGGGGCACTCAGTTCTCGCCTCGCTACATGGGCAATATTGTTGTCCCCCTATCATATGATTTTCGTCCCGCAGAAGGCTGTCAAGGGTCAAGCCCTGGCAGACTTCTTGGCAGCCCACCCAGGATCGGAGTCATCCAGAATATATGAAGAGATCCCAGATGAGGTCGCCGATTCGAATACAGCCACCCACGATAACATATGACGGATGTTCTTCGATGGCGCTTCAAGAACCGGACCCAAAGGAAACATTGTCGTTGGGGTCGGGGTGGTATTGATTTCTCCTACTGGGCTGGTGATCAATCGCGCCTACTCCCTCACAGAACCCTGCTCCAACAATGTGGCCGAGTATAATGCTCTGGTCATTGGCCTCCAACTTGCAAGAGAACTGGGGGTAGAATACCTTGAAGCATACGACGATTCCCAACTAATCGTCAATCAGATCCGGGGCTCGTACGAAGTCCGCCACGAAGACATGATCCCTTATCACCAAATAGCGATTGACATTATCTCGTCATTCGAGGGGTTCTTCATCGAACATGTCCCCAGACTCCGAAACATCGAAGCAGATGCCCTAGCAGGTCTTGTCGCTTCCCTAGCAGTTCCAAACTATGATCGCCAATCAGTGGATGTGATAGGCCACGAACTGGTCTGTCCCAAGAACAATGTGCAATTCGTGGCAAGTTATTCCGCCCAGACGATCGATGATGCCCCAGACTGGAGACAACTATTCATCGACTTCGTCGTCTACGACATCCTCCCTGAGAACCCAAAGGAAGCTACTTCTGTCAGACGACGTTCTCTTAGGTTCTTCTACGATACGGAGACGAAGATGCTGTATCGCCGCTCCTATGACGGATTATTACTCCGGTGCCTGTCGAACGCAGAAGCCAAAGAAGCCGTGCGAGAAGCTCATGACGGTGTCTGCGGGGCCCATCAGCCCGGCCCAAAACTACAAGATCGCCTTCGCCGAATGGGCTACTACTGGCCCACGATGGTGGCAGATGCGATAGACTATGCCAAAAAATGCAAAGCTTGCCAAGTCCACGCAGACTTCATCCACCAACCATCGGAGATTCTACATCCGACAGTGGCATCCTGGCCATTCGAAGCATGGGGAATGGATATCATTGGCCCAATCACCCCACCATTCTCCCGAGGATATCGCTTCATACTTGCTATCACTGATTACTTCTCCAAATGGGCGGAAGCTGTCCCACTCACAGAAGTTAAGACTTCAAACGTGATCAGCTTCCTTAAGCATCACGTCATCTACCGCTTTGGATTACCCCGAAGGATCATCCATGACAATGGTCCACAGTTTGCAAGCCACGCATTCTATCGGTTCTGCGATAAGCACCGCATTCAGAATGTCGCTCCGATACCGTACAACCCGGCAGCAAACGGGTAAGCAGAGGCATTCAACAAAACGATCATCAAACTCCTCAAGAAGTTTGTCTCCTCCAATAAATGTGACTGGAACGAAAAGCTCGGCGAATGCTTATGGGCTTATCGTACCACAGTTCGAACAGCCACCGGGAATACACCATTCTCCCTGGTATACGGGAGTGAGGCGGTCCTCCCATTGGAGACTCAAATCCCCTAACTTCGCGTCTCTCTCACTTATCAATTGACAACGGATAATAACTACTGACGTCGACTACAAGAGTTGGAGGCCTTAGATGAAAAATGCCTCCTAGCTCAGCAAAGGATCGAGCTATACCAAGCACGCATCTCAGGAGCCTTCAACAAGAAGGTTAAAATCAGAACATTCCAAGTGGGCGATCTCTGGCAGTCCGGAGGCCAATGGTCATGACTCACAAGACCGCCGGCAAGTTCCTGCCAAAATGGGAAGGTCCATTTGTCATCGAGGCCGTATTCTCCAACGGTGCTTACCGCCTCGCCAAGCAGAACGGAGACTTGCTCATGTTGCCCATCAACGGCAAGTTCCTGAAGAAATACTATGTTTAAACATTATTCTCCAAATCATCGAGTCATGTACCCTTTAGTACCACTGAACCTACGTCCATAATATTTCAGATTATCGAGCCATGCACCCGCTGGTGCCGCTGAACTCTCACTTCCTCAATATTCTAAAATTACCAAGTTATGTACCGGCTGGTGCCTCTGAACTTACATTCCGGTCACTCTTTCAGATAGTAAGTCACGTATGATTATACCTCTGAACTTTCTTCCTGGAAGAGATCCTTCCTCATGATCCACTACCCGCACTCCTAGTGCACAAAAAGGGTAGTCGATCCACCAATTTCCGAAACGACCATATCCTCATTACCTCTGAGTCATCTTCACTTCCACCAAAAACAAACCGCCCCCTAGCATAGAACTTCTACGTTCTCCTACCTCTGAGTCATTCTATGTACCCACTCTTCATTGAGCCCACTCCTGCCATGTCCTCATTACCTCTGAATGGGAAGGCTCCGTCGAAGAAATCGTCATATTTGCCATGTCCACATTACCTCTGAGCAAGTATGCCGGTCCTCTTTCAACCTATTATCTGTACCCACGACCGGAGTACGACAAGGATAATAGGTCCACAAATGTCCTCTGTTGACCACAAATGTCCTCTGTTGACCACAAATATCCGCTATTTACTACAAACAGCTTCCGTGAAGTCTTCCCTGCCATGTTCTCATTACCTCTGAGCAGGAAGATTCCACGGTAAAATCTTCATGTTTGCCATGTCATCATAACCTCTGAGCAAATGTGATTGGTTTCCTCTCATCCCATTATCCGTATCCTGAACCAGGGTACGCCAAGGATAATAGGTCCACAAATATCCCTTGCTAAGCTTCTTAGCATAAATCCACCATCTTACCATGTCCCGGGAGCCCAGCTGCTCTACGGCATTCCTTTCCCAACACCAAGAACACCCATGACCACTTTGCCATGGCTGCTCCAAACATCCAAACTTGTTATCCGTACCTAAAGCCAAGGTACACCTAGGGTAACAAGTCCACAAATAATCCCCCAGCAAGTCCGGTCCCATGGACACCGCAAGTACAAAAAAGAAAAGATGGGTTGAAATATGCTCATTTATTCAAAAATCAAAGGGCTACATCAGCGGAGATCACATCCCTTACAAAAATTAAAAAAAAAAAGAAGAAGACAGAGGGCGGATCACTGCTCTGGAGCACATAACGCCGTGAGACGGTCCTTTATCAAGGCAACCGACCGCTCAAGCCTCTGTTTGGCTCGACGCTCTGCCTCCTGGTTCAGCACCGCCGCATCCTCCAGATGAGCATGGGATTGCCAGTTGTCCTCAAACTTCTTAAAGGCCCGCTCCAGGTTGACAGAAGATCGGGAAACCCTCTCGGCCTCCTGAGCGATCAACTCCTGTTCTGCATAAGCAGCCTCCCGCTCTGACTCTAAGAAGGCCAACTCCTTCTGGAGTGCGAGAATCCGCTCCTTCGTGTCAGTTATTCTACGAGAGGCAGATTCTTCCCGGGCCCTACAAGCCTGACTCCGACGACCCAGTCGGTCATAGGAGACGGAGAACTTGTCAAGGTCCCCCTGCACAGCCGGCCCGGCAGTTTCTCGAGCAAGCTTGATCCTGTCCCGAGCAGCAACCAGGAAGCCCCGCTCCCGTTCAATTGCAGCAGGCAAGCCAGCCTGCCGTACTGCCAGCAGTTGGGTCACAAGCTGGTCAGCCTCTGTCAACTTAGGTTTCAGGAGCGCGGCTAACCCCACCCCGCCAGGAAGACCCTTCAGAGTGTCGATTTGACCCCGAGCGCTCCGCAGAGACAGAGAAAAAGGGATCCCCCGTTCTACGGCAGCGTTTACACCCCTCCCTAAGTGACGATAGAAGCTATCAACCACATCCTGCGTCACCTCGTTCAGAGCCTCCGAGGAAGCCGGTGTCAACGGGAGTGTGGCTGGCAGCGCGGAAGAAGACGCGACAGAATCTGCCGCTCCTGCCACAAGAGAAACCAACTCTGCACGGAAGGACGCTTGAACGTCGGCCAATTCCTCTTCAGCGGCCCGCAGAATTTGGATGCTCGGCAGGGTCGAGAGGTCGATCTCCGGGGCCGTATAAGCAGCCGAAGACGAGGCCGGGGCCAGCACCAACTCTATCCCCATCTGCCCAGAGCTGGCAGGATGCCCCTCAACATGCAATGACAAAGGAGAGGAAACGCTCCTTTCGTCCAGATCACGGCAGACCGGGCCTTCCCCGAGAACATCCGCGGCGGGAGGTAAAGGGTCAGGACCTGCAGGGCCAAGGCAACCATGAATCGACTTGACCCGAAGGATAAGCTGATAGAGCAAATAAGCCTCCTCGGTGGTCAATATGTGGCTCAGCTTACCAGTAGAGGAGTGTGGAGGCTGGGGTTCGCCTACAGCCATCACAACCTCTTCACCAACAGCCTCCGAGTCAGGAATAATAGACTCATCCGCCCTTGCATCCTCGGGAGGGGGCGCACCGAGATCAGCGTCGCATTGCTGAAAATCAGCGGTTTCAGGGACGGGTCCAAGGAAACCTTCGTCACCCCAGGCCGAGGTTTCAGCAACCTGGGAGCTTCCAGCCACCGCTGAGAGAGCACCCGCAGAAAGGATCACGGCGCACACGCCGCTAATCAAAGCAGCAAGGGCCGGATCAGCTCTAGGGGAAACAGACGATTCAGGAAAGGACGGTTCACCAGACATCTACAAAGAAAAGTAATTGAGTCACATCTTCGGAAAAGAAGAAAACTACAACAAAGAGAAGGCTCCGACTTACCTCTGGAATGCCGTCTACATCCTCACCCTTCTCCGTAATAAGCAGTCTACGGGGACCGACCGCCACTCTCTTTACAGAAAAAGTTACCCCTCCGCCAGTGGACTCATGCCTGTCTCGCTTACGTGAGGGACCAGGCATGACGGGCGGTAGATCTACCCGTACCACCTCCGACACAGATGGTAACTGATCCACTGCTTCATCAAATACAGCCGACGGTCGATCCGTCATCATGTCACCTGCCATGACGGGAGACTGACTCGCCATTGTCTCGTCATCCGAAGAAAGGGAGTCCCCGTCGTCCCGCTCGTTGTCTTCCTCAATTGTGTCGAAGGACTCAGAATCGGGCGAAGGAACTCTATTCGTCCCTTTCTTCTTCGCTCTCGACGTCGTAGCCTTCTCCGCCAGGCGAGTGCCCATAATGAAGCTAGTCCTCGAGTCAAAATCGAGGGGAGGAGGGTTCGCCGTAACATGATATAGGGCCGCCATATGCAGGATTTCCCCTATCACGTTTGCGGCAGGGACCAAGAAGCTAGCCCGAGTATGACAGGTGTCATAGTAGCTCCATGCCCTAATACCGTCAAGAATGCTACCTTCAAATCCCAGGTGAGAACTGGGGCACCCGAGGAATAGCTGACTATACCCAAATTGACGGGCAAACCTACTAGGCAAGTAGGGCTCCAAGTACACAAAGTTGCGATTCCGGTAAACTAGATGCGTCGGGCGAATATTACGCAGCCAGAAACGCATCTTTTCAGGCAAGAAATGCGGAGGTCCAACCCCATCAACATGAACACTCCTCACCTCTTGATCAGTGAAACGAGGAACGGACACGAAGAAATTGTACCCGTCCACCCTCGCCAGCATCCTCCGACACGCCGGCATGGTACTACATTCCCAAGGTTGGTGGTGATACTTGAAAAGAAATACGTCGTCATCTGTAACGCCATCTCCTGTCCCAGGCCTCATCAAGGACCGATAATGCAGCAATAGCCATCCCAGCAAGTAATGATAAGGCAATTCTACACGTTCGAAATCCATTGCCACGTCACGAGCAATGACCTTGGACGAGAAGGCGCAGAGACCATGCTGAATACTGCACACCATGGCAGGAAGAAAAGCCAGCCTGACCCCAAAGGCCAACTTCACGGCAGGAAGAATGAAGTGGCGACTGATCCTCTCAATAGAACCTGCCCCTCCTGAGACCACGCAGTTGCGCAGACATACCATTAGAAACCCGACCAAGAGTGCCTTCTCTGACAACCGCCGGGTACCATAACAAAAGTAGCTGAAGGAGTCAATCTGGCTCCCGAACCTGTCACTTTTAGACTTCGACCTCCTAGCGGTCGACACCAAGGCCTCTACTTCCCTAGGAGTTAAACGATCTCGGGAAGTAACCCGGCCAGCCGCGCTGAATTTGAAAAGGTACGCGACCCAAGATTTAGTATGGGGAGAGTCCCCTTTCGAGCTGTCATTTTTCTGGATAGTCGTCCGGTGACAGGTGCTATGATGGCATAATAGTTCTTGATACACGACGACGAAACCGGGGAATCGTCGATCCAAATCTTGGAGCTCCTCATTCGTCGGAGTGTACACTTCGAAGGGTTCATCCCCCCAGGGGAGCTTGGAGACAGCATACATCTCGTGAAGAGCGAGCCCCAATTCTCCAACAGGAGTGAAAAAGGTCCCCGTCCGATAATTGTACATCTCCAGAAGGGCCATGAACAGTGGCTTATTAACGGGCAACCCGTGGCTGGTACCCCGGATAGCGTCATAAAGGTTGACTCCCCGCAAAAATTCTTCGTACTTCCGTAGAATCCATGAGGTCAAATTAGCCCATGGGGGAATGGGGTGTAACCAGCTCGGCAGTACCAACCTGCCAACAGGATAGGACCCTTTGCGAGCAAGCTGACTCAGGAAGGTATCAGCCTGGGAGAATAAAAAGTTAGGACCGGGGATGTTGATGAAGGTACCCGGAACTAACCCCGTCACGGACCGACTGGCCGGATCTTTGATCGCGCGCACTGACCCAGTGGCTCTGTTATAACGGATGTTACCGACAAACATCCCCGGTCGGGTTAGAGTGAGGGTGTCCGGCATCTGCCTGTCCAGAACGATCATATTGAACCACTCAAAAGGGAAATGGCGCTTCATAATAGGGATGTGAATTGGCATCCCGTCCAGGTCAAAATCCTAACTCTCGAAAACATCCAGCACTCGGGAGTTTTCTATGACCAACGCATCCCCAAAGAGGAAGACCGATTTCAGATACTTCCCATCAGACTGCCCGGAGCTTATCATGTCACCAAGGAATTGAAAAGATTGAACCCTGATAGCATTTAGTCGCTCCAAAGGTTCGTCAAAAAGTAGCTGTTCGGACATTTGACGAACTAAGTCATTCCGATGTACGCCCGATGCAAACTGACGCGAGCCTACCATAAGTTCCTCCGCAGGATTCACGGGCAGATTCACTGAAGAAAAGGCAAAAGAAACAAGTCAAAAAGATAGCTGAAACACAAAAGTACATGATGTTTATGCGGCTCAGTATAGCCTCATGCGGCTCGGTTTAAATAGGTTTGTACAGATCAGCCCAAATGAGCTGATGCGGCTCAGTTTGAAAGAGCCCATGCGGTCCAGTACAAATAAGCTTATGCGGTTCCGCCTGAAAGGAACTCATGCGGCTCAGTACGGAGGAATTTATGCGGTTCGAAGGAAGTGTAGGCGAATATGGTCTGATTTGAATAAGCTTATTCGCTCGAAAAAGCTTATGCGGCCCGGCGAAGATGAGTTTATGAGCTTATGCGGTTCAGTTCGAAATGTGCTTAAACGGTTCAGTTTGAAAGAGCTCATACGGTCCAAATCCTGATGAGCTTATGCGGCCTCGATAAAGAAGTAGTTATGTAACCACTTTCATGCGGCTCAAACCTGGGTCATACCCCATACGGCCCGAGCATGAGTCGGACACACAGCATGCTTTGGAATATAGGCTCGCGCATAAAATATGCGGCGTAACCATGGCAGGTTCATATTAAGGAATCCTACCAGCAATAGGCGGGTGGACGTCGGGGTGAAAAGCAGGCACGCCAGCCGGCGGAGGAGCCGCCATGTTCGCCGTCGCAGTCGATGAAGACGCGGCCTTCTTGCCCTTCGCTGCCGTAGAAGATGATGCGGCCTTCTTGCCCGTAGCAGCAGCAGCCTTCTTGGGAGCCATTGTCGATCGTTGAAGGAAGAAGACGAAGAGCAAAGACGGCAACAGGGAATTCGAGCAAAGAGAGAAGGTAAAGAAACCCCCAAGGGACTAAAAGACTCCTATTTATAGGCGAAAGAGGCCCATAAAAACAAACAGACGTCTCGGATTACACGTCGCCTCAAAAGATAAAGGCAAAACGCTTCGGTCAAGGCAAAACCGACCCTTGGGATCCTCCCCCAAAAAGACGGCGTTAATTCGAAAACGAATCAAAGGCATTCAATGAAGATTTGCATACGTGGTCAGGATACGTGGCAAAGAGCCTATGCGGAAAGATGAATCTATGCGGCAGGGACACTTATGCGGCATAAACGGGACCATGCTTCTTATTCAAAGTGTTTCAATTTTGCAAATTGAAAACTTTGAAGGGGGTCCTGTAGAAGCATGGAAAATATCAGAATAATGGTCCATGCGGCTCCGGATACGAAGCCCATACGGCTCATATGGGAGCTGTCTTATACGGTTCAAAAGAAGACTCTCAGTCTCATGCGGCTCGAGAGTGTATACGGTTCAGCAGGAATATGCGGCTCGGTTGATGCCACGTGTCCCCTTGTGATCCTTTTCTACAGCTGGCCCTTTGAATAGTGGCCTCATTTAATGTTCTGACACGATTTGACGACTGTGGCGGCTCTGGCATAAAGTGTCATAATGGCTCTGCCATAATGACAGACTCTTCGGGAAAAGAAGAAGATCTCTGACCCGATCCGTCGGAAATCCTAGGTTGCCACGTGGCAAATCTCATGCGGCTTAAATAGAGAACAGCTTCATGCGGCTCACTAAGAAGTCACCCTATATGACTAGCAGAAATCAGCCATATGCGGCCCACTGAGAGCTCAGCCCCTGCGGCTCAATACAACGCTAGCTCATGCGGCTCGCAAAGACTATGCATATGCGGCTCATTGAGAGTTCGTTCCCTGCGGCTCGATGAAGCATTGTCCTATGCGGCTCACGAAGAGTATCTCCCTGCGGTTCAAGTGTTGCCCATCCTATGCGGCTCCGGCAGTACCCACAATCAAAACACGTGGCATCGGATCAATCAAGGATTTAACTGAATCCCAACAAGAATATTTGACATCATCGTCATAATTTCTAAGATCAGGGCATATCATTTATTATCAAGCTAATAGGACACGTGGCGAGCAATCAGACATTGGCATAATCAATCATGAAGATTTAAAGCAGTTAGCATTAATTGCTCACAAGATACGGCGCTATCCGCATTAATGGCCTAGATTTATTATAATCAGGATCAAGGGTTCAGATAGATTGAAGGAGCGCCGACATTCCAAACAAATGATCATTAGCAAACCCTAATGATCACACCCCACTCCTATAAATAGCCAGCATTATTCTCTTGCAAAAACCACGGGCAACAAAAGAATAAAAAAAAAGACAGATATACAGAGAGAGTTCCCCTCTTTTCGATAACCACAGAGAGAGAGAAGCCAGGAGAGCAACACGAGGAGAGCAAGAAGAGCATTCCTTCGTCCACGCCAAGCAGATCTTCTCCGAGCCAAGACTGCATACCGATCGTCTAAGGAGTAAGGCAGAGCGGCCATCGCTTTCCCGAGCCTCTATCGTCACCCCCCAGAATCTAAAATAAACAATTGTACTTAGACTGCTGTACCTAGGTTTTTGTCCCTAGGCTTTCTTTGTACAAGCGAGTTTGTGTTGTGAGTCTAAGTTCAGTCCTCCCATAAAACTGTTATGTACTTTTACAATCAATGGCAAACAATAGCGATGAGCACGGCTAGAGCTAGAGCACCTGCGAAAGACAATAGCACACACCTGGAGAGATAACTAGGTCCTCAAAGAAACGTGTCACGACCCGCACCCACTGTGAGGGTACGAGTACGTAACAGCACCCAGCCTACGCCGCAGTATCGGCGGTAGAATGCTGTTCTAAGTCTCTAACTAACCATCAACTCATGCAGTATATAATGTACTCATCATGATCAACTCCGAACGGAGGACAAGTATAAGATATGGTGTAACTCAATCACAGTCTAAGCACGATAAGATAACACCGAAATATAACTAAAAAATTGAAGACAACAAAACTACTAATAAAATAACAACAAACTCGAACAATCTCAAATACATCTCAAGTCTCAAATCTCTATATACAACTCCAGTTCTAAACAGGAAAACTAAAAACAAGACAAACTAGCTAAACTCCCGATCACTCCTGAGTGTCGGGGCCATATGTAGCTAAGCCATCTCCTCAGTAAAATATAGGGCATGTGTCCTCAGGGCAATCATCTGTAAAATTTTCAACAGGTCTAGTCAGGACAGGAACGAGCACATCTCATCTAGAAAACCCAAGTAAATGACAAAGAACTATAAAGCAGTTATAGATAGTTGTATTGATGAAAATGGTAGTTTATATTCAGGTGATGGTAAGAAAGACAGATAAAGTGCAAGAAAAGTAAATACTAAATAAGAGAAGAATCATAGCAATGAAGACTGTAAAAATAGAACTAGCTGAACCAGGGTAATATGATATAAAGTCCAGGCAACAATGTAGACCAGTGTAACTCCAATGTAAGTCCAGTACAGGATGAATCTCATACAAGATGAATCCAGTAAGGGACGATTCCAGTTATAGTGATCAATGATTCCAGGGTGAGTCCAGCCTATACTCTAGCAGTGTGTTTTAGAATACCGAGATCGACATGTAAACGGCTATAGGTAATCTGGTACATCACACACCTGGCCGGGTGTGAGATGGCTATCATTCCAGTATGATTCCAGCAAAAGGGTGATTCCAGTAATGGGGTATGTCTACATGTCTTACTCTAGTATTTCCCCTCCCAGCAAGTGAATCCAGAATTCTGACACAATAATTCAAGATGAGTCCAGCCAAATGATACCAGTAAATGATTCCAGTAAATGATTCCAGTAAATGATTCCAGTAATAGAAGCCAGGAATGATGATACCAATAATAGAGGCCAGAAAATAAATATGTGTCGTATACATGAATCCAGAAATATCCACACGTATTGTAACAGAGAATCGCATATAACTAACTAGAACTGAAATACAGTAATTGACAAGTAATTAAGAGAACTATCAGAGAATGTACTCGCCTGATACTCTGAAAAGAGTAGTATAATGTCAGATGTCTGCACCAGAGTCACAATGTCCTAAATAGAGCATTACAGGTTATAATATGCTTAAAATAAGACAAATGATGTTTATGATGCAATCTACATGATTTCTCGACCAATCTAGGTCAAAGTCAACTCTAAGTCAAACCTGGTCAACTGTCTAGGTCAGACTAGGTCCAAGTCAAAATTGGTCAACTCTGGGTCAACCCAAGTCAACATTTAGGGTTTGGGTTTCTAGGTATCAACCCAAATCAACCTAAATCAGACTCAACTATAAGCCACCATATGAATTTAGCTAACTTACCCCATATACATATAATATAAACACATACATCCTAGTTGTATATCTACAAGTTAAATACATGAATATAACTATATGTATCTATCCAAACTCTACATCTAACTTTATAACTCATAACCCTATAGGGTATATAACAACCCTCTACTACTAGGCATTTCCTACATACTATGAATATACCTAAGATATAGGATAACCTTGGTATCCAAGAACACCATCTACTAATGTAGCCAATGCCTACATTTTCCTCCTAAACTCATATCACCCTCACAACATCTAACACATATATAAAGCTAAATAAGATATGTGAAAGACTGAACATATGAAATAGACTATTATTCTATACACTATCATACTATATCCTATAAGAGTTCTCCTTGATTTCTTTTCCTCTTACTGTTATCACTCCTCCCCTTATATACACATAAATAACACTATCAAGACACACATATATGCATATACCTATAACACTTAACTCTTACCCATACCCAAGCCCATTCCTATCATAATATCCATATATACTATTATTCATATGTATCACATAATAACCATAAAATATATAGATATATAAAGTATAGTCATTAGGCTTAACAAATGTGTATATAACCACATACAACAACTGAACCCTCATAAGGGTCTGGACACTTGGACAGGGGGTACAAGTATGACTCAAATGGATATAATTAACAAAATAAAGGAAAGTGATACAATCATCAACTGTACCTGATCATAAAGGCTGAACAAAAGAATGAGGGTATAAGTATCAGTAACATGGATCAATCATTTAGTGAACTCTCACAATTTAAAACAGCTATTACTATCCTATTGAACTGGCTGATACCATGAAGGCTAATGGAACTGGACAATTTAGATGAAGGGAAAACTGGGAATATGGCATAAGTCATGAGCATTCAAGGATGCAGAACAAAGGGTTGTATGGGTCTGTACTAATGAAGTGATCAGCCAAACCATAAATAGGGCAGTAGACTAATGTCTAAACTAAGGGCATGGAAATAGATGGCAGAATATCACATGGATATGTGATTGAACTTCAAGGATTGCACTAATGATTTAGGAGTGATGGAGAATGATCAACAAAAAGGAATTGATGAAACTCTGAATATTATAATAGGTAAGGAGGTTGTCCTCTGGAAATGGCTGATATATGTAAGGCCAAATAGGGAATGGCCAAGATGCAGTGGATGCAAATAGGTAATCTACAGTAAATATAAGTAAAGGGCAGAGCTCTATAGGATAATGATCAAATGGATATATGCTATGATTGATACACATGTCAAAGGCTGATACAAATGCAACCACATCATGAGCTAACCTCTAACCCACACTAATGCACACCTCTCCCATTCGAAATACCTGATATTTACTGTCACACTTGACTACCCACAAACACCCAATGAACCCACCTATATATTTGAAATACATACAACCTGAATATACAGGCCTGGAGAATAAAGAAGGTGGTTGAGTGTCATGGCAAGTGTGAGCCCAAGTGTCAAAGGAATGTGTCTATGTGTCAAGGCAGGCAATGATCCAGGATATCTTGCCTTACAGTGAATGCAATAGGTGCATTCAGGCAAAGGGTGTCGACTATGTGCAGGAATCAAATAGCAGATGCATATGCAATGCAATTGGCAAGTTAATGCAGGAGAATACATGGTGTGGATAGGATCATCACTGAACACACTTGGGAAAGTTAACCCCAAATCAAAACCTGAATTTTAACCACTACCAACCCTACTCTGAAATCTGGAACTAACCAAGTACTACATGGATTCAAAAACATCGACCATACACAAAACTCTATCACCATTGATCTTTATCAAAAGCACACACACATTACAGACATTCTAACATATATATATATATATATAATCTATCATTTAAAACCAAAAACTCAGCTAAAATCCTAAATGTGCACTGCACCAGAGTATCAGAGGTTCACATGTAAACATATGAATTCGAAAACAATTTTAAAAAGGAAACTAGAAACCAACAGGAAGAACTAAGTGTACAGGAGGTTGGGACAACCCCATATGTCCAAGTGGTCCCTATCATGTCCAAAAACAGGACACAAGTGTCACAATTTTGAAAAAATAGTAGTATCAGAAACTGTGGACAGAATAGGTCTCGTGCGGTGGTGTCGACCAACCTAGGGGCTCGTGTGTCCAACCTCGAGCCTCGTGCTCATGTCTAGAGTTAGGTTAGGAGTAGGGCTACGTGTTAACGTGTCCATATTGTGTCCATGTGGTGCACAAAGTCGTGTCCAAACCTCGTATCAGAGCCTAGTGTGTGCATGTGTGCTGTGCTCGTGCAGTCCAGTGCGAGGGAGTTTTCTCTCGAATCACTCAATAATACCTGCCTAAATCTTGTGGGCACAATGTCAGTTATTGCCCCTACCAGTACCAACTGGTGGCACTCAAAATCGTGTCGTGTCCAGTGAGTTTGAATACGGCAGCAGCAGGGCAAATTACTGTACACAGACAAGCCCTGTCTTTGTGTCCCCGAGTCAAAATACACATCAAAACACACTAATTCCAACTCAGTCCTATACCATTACAATCTACACATAATAGGCTTCCTAAATATATAATTTGTTTCGAAAAATAACAACATTCACTCCATAGAGGTATTTCATCGAACACCTAATATACAATACGACACGTGTCCGATACGGACACCAAACGGACATGAAATCCATCCAAATTTTAGGGACACCTAGGGAACTCCTAGATCTAGCCCTACATGCAAAGAAAACTGAAATATAAATCAATTTAGAGGGTTTTACCTATGTGTGCAAAAAGCTTAAAAAAAGCTTCAAATGGGGGATTCTTCCTCTTGATGCCAAAAGCTCGAAATTGTCCCAAAGCTGGGATTAAATTCCACATTCATAAAATAGAAGGAAATTAGGTTCTAATGCAAGAAACTAGGATTAAAAAGGACTTAAAATGGATTTATGGGGATTTTTGGAAGAGGGACAATACCTTTCTTTTTTCATTGTTGAAATGAATGAAAGAAGGAGGCAAGCCCTAGAGAATAAGTGTTTATATAGGGTGGGGATCCCTATGGCTGGTCATTTAGGGTTTGGTTAGGGTTAGGGCTTAGTCTAATGGCTATGGGCCAAGTTGCACTAGTCATGGAACCAATTTCTAGGTCTCAAGCCTATGGACCAATTCACCAATCCTCCTACTCCAAACTTGATCCTAATTGTCCTAACTTGAGTTGACTTAAGTTAAACTAGGGTCCATACCATGTTAACTAGGTCACCAAGTCAAAGTTAAATCTAGGACAGTCTCTTAAGTCGCAGCTAGTCAAAAGTCAAAATCAATAATCACCAGTGCAATAAATCATAAAATAATTCAAAGAGGCCAAATGGCCAAAGTACCCCTAGGCTAAAAATGATAATTAATCGTCCTAATGACATGGTTAGGCTCTAGGTCATGCAGTCTCTACGGTTTCACTAGCTGCACACCAAAATCATAAGTCATGACTTAAAACAGTTTTTAAATAGTTTAAAAAAATAATTAAAAATCACCAAAAATCATAATGTGAAATAAATATCAATGTATAATAATTATAATTACAAAATTTTAAAAATACCCTCATCTGGAAAACTGGATGTTACAATCCTACCCACCTTATAAAAATTTCGTCCTCGAAATTAAGATGATCGCACCTCTCCTAGGTCAAACCCCCAATCAATCAAGTCGAAGCAATACAATCCTACTGGTCATGATTCCACAGTCTCGAGTAGGGTAGCTACACTATCTAGCAATCATAAGCAATATCCTGACAGGTACTAAGGGAAATCACACATAAAAGAAGGGAGGAAGAACAAGAAGGTCAAACCTGCTAATCCATCACCTGCAACGTCAGCCTCCTCGGCTGCCATCGCAAAAGCTCCACCTTTCTGGTGCTGAGCTACAGGTGGCCTAGCCCCCTCAAAAGGAGGTACAATGGGACAATCTATCTTCTGGTGGGCAGCTGACCCACAGAAATAGCAAACCTTCAACCTTTTCCTGCACTGCTCCCAAATGTGTTCCGGCTTCTTGCAGTACGAACAACTGATCGCCTTCGGGTCCTGACCCCGATACTGATGCTGCACCTGCTGAACTCCCACTGGTGCCTGTATCTGCTGAGACTGCACATGAGGCCTCTTGGCCTGGCCTCCGCTGCTGCTGGTACCGTGAGCATCCCGTCCCCTCTTGAGCCTCAGCTCAAGGTCATCCTCAGCCAGTAAAGCTCCCGTCAAAATCTCCTCGAAAGTGGCATCTCTATTGCCCTTGGTCAGGGACTTGACTTCCTTGACCAGACCCTTCCGGAACCTCTGGGCCTTTGTTGCCTCGCTCAAGCCCTCTACGAATCTGCTGAGGCGGCCAAACTCCCCGGCGTACTCCTCCACTGACAGGCTCCCCTGTACTAGGCTCTCGAACTGCGACTCCAAGGCTCTGAGCGCTGAATCTAGAAAGAACTTCTTCTTGAAGAAGCCCCTGAACTCCTCCCAAGTCTGTCCAGCTACCCCCACTCTAGGGTCTGACTGATACCAGGTGCGAGCAAGATCTCGCATCCGGCTAGCTGATGCCTCTATCTGGAGATCTGTCGGTATCCGGGCCAGGCGAAAGATCTCCTCAATATGCTCGATCCACTCTTCAGCATATAAAATTCCCTCTGTCCCCAGGAAGTCTCTGGGGCTCATCTTCTGGAACTGCTCTATCCCCGGTATCCTCGGTTGCTGGATCACTGGTCGAGCTGCGACCGTCGTAAGGGCCAACTCCATGCTCCTGTCCTGTCGGGCCTGCTGCCGGTCCATAAACTGCTGGAAGTAAGCGAACATCTGTGTCGCATCCACGTGTCCTGTAGGCGGCGGCTGCTGGAACTGCATCTCTGGAATGACTGGGTCCTGCCCCCGAGCTGGTGGAGACATACCCTCTGCTGCTGCTGCTGAAGCCTCAAAATGAATAGAGGTGGCAGGAGCTGCAGCCTCCTGACCCAGCTGATCTGGCTGAGAGGTGGCAGTCCCCTCTACAACAACTGCTGCACCAGAGCGATGTGATCGTGTCTCCACCATCCTGAAGACAGATCGAACAAGGAAGTCAATACTGAGCAGGAATCGATATATCAAAGGAGGACAGTTAATTCAAAGAAGGCAAATTAGTACGATATGTAGATGGCATGATTCAAAGCAGAATTTTTCCTAACTGTGATTGAGTGCCTCTCCGGTAAAGCCTATCTCTCAGTCCTATCGCAGGCTCGCAGCAGTACAACTAAGTCGTCGTACTACCACGATATCGTACTAATGCGACTCTCGACCTGCATGGGCCACCACTAAAAATGTGTCACGATCCGCACCCACTGTGAGGGTACGAGTACGTAACAGCGCCCAGCCTACGCCGCAGTATCGGCGGTAGAACGCTGTTCTAAGTCTCTAACTAACCATCAACTCATGCAGTATATAATGTACTCATCATGATCAACTCCGAACGGAGGACAAGTATAAGATATGGTGTAACTCAATCACAGTCTAAGCATGATAAGATAACACCGAAATATAACTAAGAAATTGAAGACAACAAAACTACTAATAAAATAATAACAAACTCGAACAATCTCAAATACATCTCAAGTCTCAAATCTCTATATACAACTCCAATTCTAAACAGGAAAACTAAAAACAAGACAAACTAGCTAAACTCCCGATCACTCCTGAGTGTCGGAGCCATAGGTAGCTAAGCCATCTCCTTAGTAAAATGTAGGGCATGTGTCCTCGGGGCAATCATCTGTAAAATTTTCAACAGGTCCAGTCAGGACAAGAACGAGCACATCTCATCTAGAAAATCTAAGTAAATGACAGAGAACTATAAAGCAGTTATAGACAGTTGTATTGATAAAAATGGCAGTTTATATTCAGGTGATGGTAAGAAAGACAGATAAAGTACAAGAAAAGTAAATACTAAACAAGAGAAGAATTATAGCAATGAAGACTGTAAAAATAGAACTAGCTGAACCAGGGTAATATGATATAAAGTCCAGGCAACAATGTAGACCAGTGTAACTCCAATATAAGTCCAGTACAGGATGAATCTCATACAAGATGAATCCAGTAAGGGACGATTCCAGTTATAGTGACCAATGATTCTAGGGTGAGTCCAGCCTATACTCTAGCAGTGTGTTTTAAAATACCAAGATCGACATGTAAACGGCTATAGGTAATCCGGCACATCACACACCTGGCCGGGTGTGAGATGGCTATCATTCCAGTATGATTTCAGCAAAAGGGTGATTCCAGTAATGGGGTATGTCTACATGTCTTACTCTAGTATTTCTCCTCCCAGCAAGTGAATCCAAAAATTCTGACACAATGATTCAAGATGAGTCCAGCCAAATGATACCAGTAAATGATTCCAGTAAATGATTCCAGTAAATGATTCCAGTAATAGAAGCCAGGAATGATGATACCAGTAATAGAGGCCAGAAAATAAATGTGTGTCGTATACATGAATCCAGAAATATCCACACGTATTGTAATAGAGAATCGCATACAACTAACTAGAACTGAAATACAGTAATTGACAAGTAATTAAGAGAACTATCAGAGAATATACTCGCCTGATACTCTGAAAAGAGTAGTATAATGTCAGATGTCTGCACCAGAGTCACAATGTCCTAAATAGAGCATTACAGGTTATAATATGCTTAAAATAAGACAAATGATGTTTATGATGCAATCTACATGATTTCTCGACCAATCTAGGTCAAAGTCAACTCTAAGTCAAACCTGGTCAACTGTCTAGGTCAGACTAGGTCCAAGTCAAAATTGGTCAACTTTGGGTCAACCCAAGTCAACATTTAGGGTTTGGGTTTCTAGGTATCAACCCAAATCAACCTAAATCAGACTCAACTATAAGCCACCATATGAATTTAGCTAACTTACCCCATATACATATAATATAAACACATACATCCTAGTTGTATATCTACAAGTTAAATACATGAATATAACTATATGTATCTATCCAAACTCTACATCTAACTTTATAACTCATAACCCTATAGGGTATATAACAACCCTCTACTACTAGGCATTTCCTACATACTATGAATATACCTAAGATATAGGATAACCTTGGTATCCAAGAACATTATCTACTAATGTAGCCATTGCCTATATTTTCCTCCTAAACTCATATCACCCTCACAACATCTAACACATATATAAAGCTAAATAAGATATGTGAAAGACTGAACATATGAAATAGACTATTATTCTATACACTATCATACTATATCCTATAAGAGTTCTCCTTGATTTCTTCTCCTCTTACTGTTATCACTCCTCCCCTTATATACACATAAATAACACTATCAAGACACACATATATGCATAAACCTATAACACTTAACTCTTACCCATACCCAAGCCCATTCCTATCATAATATCCATATATACTATTATTCATATGTATCACATAATACCCATAAAATATATAGACATATAAAGTATAGTCATTAGGCTTAACAAATGTGTATATAACCACATACAACAACTGAACCCTCATAAGGGTCTGGACACTTGGACAGTGGGTGCAAGTATGACTCAAATGGATATAATTAACAAAAGAAAGGAAAGTGATACAATCATCATCTGTACCTGATCATAAAGGCTGAACAAAAGAATGAGGGTATGAGTATCAGTAACATGGATCAATCATTTAGTGAACTCTCACAATTTAAAACAGCTATTACTATCCTATTGAACTGGCTGATACCATGAAGGCTAATGGAACTGGACAATTTAGATGAAGGGAAAACTGGGAATATGGCATAAGTCATGAGCATTCAAGGATGCAGAACAAAGGGGTGTATGGGTCTGTGCTAATAAAGTGATCAGGCAAACCATAAATAGGGCAGTAGACTAATGTCTAAACTAAGGGCATGGAAATAGATGGCAGAACATCACATGGATATGTGATTGAACTTCAAGGATTGCACTAATGATTTAGGAGTGATGGAGAATGATCAACAAAAGGGAATTGATGAAACTCTGAACATTATAATAGGTAAGGAGGTTGTCCTCTAGAAAAGGCTGATATATGTTAGGCCAAATAGGGAATGGCCAAGATGCAATGGATGCAAATAGGTAATCTGCAGTAAATACAAGTAAAGGGCAGAGCTCTATATAGGATAATGATCAAATGGATATATGCTATGATTGATACACATGTCAAAGGCTGATACAAATGCAACCACATCATGAGCTAACCTCTAACCCACACTAATGCACACCTCTCCCATTCGAAATACTTGATATTTACTGTCACACTAGACTACCCACAAACACCCAATGAACCCACCTACATATTTGAAATACATACAACCTGAATATACAGGCCTGGAGAATAAAGAAGGTGGTTGAGTGTCATGGCAAGTGTGAGCCCAAGTGTCAAGGGAATGTGTCTATGTGTCAAGGCAGGCAATGATCCAGGATATCTTGCCTTACAGTGAATGCAATAGGTGCATTCAGGCAAAGGGTGTCGACTATGTGCAGGAATCAAATAGCATATGCATATGCAATGCAATTGGCAAGTTAATGCAGGACAATACATGGTGTGGATAGGATCATCACTTAACACACTTGGGAAAGTTAACCCTAAATCAAAACCTGAAATTTAACCACTACCAACCCTACTCTGAAATCTTGAACTAACCAAGTACTACATGGATTCCGACCATACACAAAACTCTATCACCATTGATCTTTATCAAAAGCACACACACATTACAGACATTCTAACATATATATATATATATATATATATATATATATATATATATAATCTATCATTTAAAACCTAAAACTTAGCTAAAATCCTAAAATGTGTACTGCACCAGAGTATCAGAGGTTCACATGTAAACATATGAATTCGAAAATAATTTTAAAAAGGAAACTAGAAACCAACAGGAAGAACTAAGTGTACAGGAGGTTGGGACAACCCCATATGTCCAAGTAGTCCCTATCGTGTCCAAAAACAGGACACAAGTGTCACAATTTTGAAAAAACAGAAGTATCAGAAACTGTGGACAGAATAGGCCTCGTACGGTGGTGTCGACCAACCTAGGGGCTCGTGTGTCCAATCTCGAGCCTCGTGCTCATGTCTAGAGTTAGGTTAGGAGTAGGGCTACGTGTTAACGTGTCCATATTGTGTCCATGTGGTGCACAAAGTCGTGTCCAAACCTCGTATCAGAGCCTAGTGTGTGCGCGTGTGCTGTGCTCGTGCAGTCCAGTGCGAGGGAGTTTTCTCTCGAATCACTCAATGATACCTCCCTAAATCTTGTGGGCACAATGTCAGTTATTTCCCCTACCAGTACCAACTGGTGGCACTCAAAATCGTGTCGTGTCCAGTGAGTTTGGACACGGCAGCAGCAGGGCAAATTACTGTACACAGACAAGCCCTGTCCTTGTGTCCCCGTGTCAAAATACACATCAAAACATACTAATTCCAACTCAGTCCTATACCATTACAATCTACACATAATATCCTAAATATATAATTTGTTTCGAAAAATAACAACATTCACTCCATAGAGGCATTTCATCGAACACCTAACATACAATATGACACGTGTCCGATACGGACACCAAACGGACATGAAATCCACCCAAATTTTAGGGACACCTAGGGAACTCCTAGATCTAGCCCTACATGTAAAGAAAACTGAAATATAAATCAATTTAGAGGGTTTTACCTATGTGTGCAAAAAGCTTAAAAAAGCTTCAAATGGGGGATTCTTCCTCTTGATGCCAAAAGCTCGAAATTGTTCCAAAGCTGGGATTAAATTCCACATTCATAAAATAGGAGGAAATTAGGTTCTAATGCAAGAAACTAGGATTAAAAAGGACTTAAAATGGATTTATGGGGATTTTTGGAAGAGGGACAATACCTTTCTTTTTCCAATGTTGAAATGAATGAAAGAAGGAGGCAAGCCCTAGAGAATAAGTGTTTATATAGGATGGGGATCCCTATGGCTGGTCATTTAGGGTTTGGTTAGGGTTAGGGCTTAGTCTAATGACTATGGACCAAGTTGCACTAGTCATGGAACCAATTTCTAGGTCTCAAGCCTATGGACCAATTCACCAATCCTCCTACTCCAAACTTGATCCTAATTGTCCTAAATTGAGTTGACTTAAGTTAAACTAGGGTCCATACCATGTTAACTAGGTCACCAAGTCAAAGTTAAATCTAGGACAGTCTCTTAAGTCGCAGCTAGTCAAAAGTCAAAATCAATAATCACCAGTGCAATAAATCATAAAATAATTCAAAGAGGCCAAATGACCAAAATACCCCTAGGCTAAAAATGATAATTAATCGTCCTAGTGACATGGTTAGGCTCTAGGTCATGCAGTCTCTACGGTTTCACTAGCTGCACACCAAAATCATAAGTCATGACTTAAAACAGTTTTTAAATAGTTTAAAAAAATAATTAAAAATTACCAAAAATTATAATGTGAAATAAATATCAATGTATAATAATTATAATTACAAAATTTCAAAAATACCCTCATCTGGAAAACTGGGTGTTACAATCCTACCCACCTTATAAAAATTTTGTCCTCGAAATTAAGATGATCGCACCTCTCCTAGGTCAAACCCCCAATCAATCAAGTCGAAGCAATACAATCCTACTGGTCATGATTCCACAGTCTCTAGCAGGGTAGCTACACTATCTAGCAATCATAAGCAATATCTTGGCAGGTACTAAGGGAAATCACACATGAAAGAAGGGAGGAAGAACAAGAAGGTCAAACCTGCTAATCCATCACCTGCAACGTCAGCCTCCTCGGCTGCCATCGCAAAAGCTCCACCTCTCTGGTGCTGAGCTACAGGTGGCCTAGCCCCCTCAAAAGGAGGTACAATGGGACAATCTATCTTCTGGTGGGCAGCTGACCCACAGAAATAGCAAACCTTCAACCTCTTCCTGCACTGCTCCCAAATGTGTTCCGGCTTCTTGCAGTACGAACAACTGATCGCCTTCGGGTCCTGACCCCGATACTGATGCTGCACCTGCTGAACTCCCACTGGTGCCTGTATCTGCTGAGACTGCACGTGAGGCCTCTTGGCCTGGCCTCCGCTGCTGCTGGTACCGTGAGCATCCCGTCCCCTCTTGAGCCTCAGCTCAAGGTCATCCTCAGCCAGTAAAGCTCCCGTCAAAATCTCCTCGAAAGTGGCATCTCTATTGCCCTTGGTCATGGACTTGACTTCCTTGACCAGACCCTTCCGGAACCTCTGGGCCTTTGTCGCCTCGCTCAAGCCCTCTACGAATCTGCTGAGGCGGCCAAACTCCCCGGCGTACTCCTCCACTAACAGGCTCCCCTGTACTAGGCTCTCGAACTGCGACTCCAAGCTCTGAGCGCTGAATCTAGAAAGAACTTCTTCTTGAAGAAGCCCCTGAACTCCTCCCAAGTCTGTCCAGCTACCCCCACTCTAGGGTCTGACTGATACCAGGTGCGAGCAAGATCTCGCATCCGGCTAGCTGATGCCTCTATCTGGAGATCTGTCGGTATCCGGGCCAGGCGAAAGATCTCCTCAATATGCTCGATCCACTCTTCAGCATATAAAATTCTCTCTGTCCCCAGGAAGTCTCTGGGGCTCATCTTCTGGAACTGCTCTATCCCCGGTATCCTCGGCTGCTGGATCACTGGTCGAGCTGCGACCGTCGTAAGGGCCAACTCCATGCTCCTGTCCTGTCGGGCCTGCTGCCGGTCCATAAACTGCTGGAAGTAAACGAACATCTGTGCCGCATCCACGTGTCCTGTAGGCGGCGGCTGCTGGAACTGCATCACTGGGATGACTGGGTCCTGCCCCCGAGCTGGTGGAGACATACCCTCTACTGCTGCTGCTGAAGCCTCAAAATGAATAGAGGTGGCAGGAGCTGCAGCCTCCTGACCCTGCTGATCTGGCTGAGAGGTGGCAGTCCCCTCTACAACAACTGCTGCACCAGAGCGATGTGATCGTGTCTCCACCATCCTGAAGACAGATCGAACAAGGAAGTCAATACTGAGCAGGAATCGATATATCAAAGGAGGACAGTTAATTCAAAGAAGGCAAATCAGTACGATATATAGATGGCATGATTCAAAGCAGAATTTTTCCTAACTGTGATTGAGTGCCTCTCCGGTAAAGCCTATCTCTCAGTCCTATCGCAGGCTCGCAGCAGTACAACTAAGTCGTCGTACTACCACGATATCGTACTAATGCGACTCTCGACCTGCATGGGCCACCACTAAAAATGTGTCATGACCCGCACCCACTGTGAGGGTACGAGTACGTAACAGCGCCCAGCCTACGCCGCAGTATCGGCGGTAGAACGCTGTTCTAAGTCTCTAACTAACCATCAACTCATGCAGTATATAATGTACTCATCATGATCAACTCCGAACGGAGGACAAGTATAAGATATGGTGTAACTCAATCACAGTCTAAGCATGATAAGATAACACCGAAATATAACTAAGAAATTGAAGACAACAAAACTACTAATAAAACAATAACAAACTCGAACAATCTTAAATACATCTCAAGTCTCAAATCTCTATATACAACTCCAGTTCTAAACAGGAAAACTAAAAACAAGACAAACTAGCTAAACTCCCGATCACTCCTGAGTATTGGGGCCATAGGTAGCTAAGCCATCTCCTCAGTAAAATGTAGGGCATGTGTCCTCGGGGCAATCATCTGTAAAATTTTCAACAGGTCCAGTCAGGACAAGAACGAGCACATCTCATCTAGAAAATCCAAGTAAATGACAGAGAACTATAAAGCAGTTATAGACAGTTGTATTGATAAAAATGGCAGTTTATATTCAGGTGATGGTAAGAAAGACAGATAAAGTACAAGGAAGGTAAATACTAAACAAGAGAAGAATTATAGCAATGAAGACTGTAAAAATAGAACTAGCTGAACCAGGGTAATATGATATAAAGTCCAGGCAACAATGTAGACCAGTGTAACTCCAATGTAAGTCCAGTACAGGATGAATCTCATACAAGATGAATCCAGTAAGGGACGATTCCAGTTATAGTGATCAATGATTCTAGGGTGAGTCCAGCCTATACTCTAGCAGTGTGTTTTAAAATACCGAGATCGACATGTAAACGGCTATAGGTAATCCGGCACATCACACACCTGGCCGGGTGTGAGATGGCTATCATTCCAGTATGATTTCAGCAAAAAGGTGATTCCAGTAATGGGGTATGTCTACATGTCTTACTCTAGTATTTCCTCTCCCAGCAAGTGAATCCAAAAATTCTGACACAATGATTCAAGATGAGTCCAGCCAAATGATACCAGTAAATGATTCCAGTAAATGATTCCAGTAAATGATTCCAGTAATAGAAGCCAGGAATGATGATACCAGCAATAGAGGCCAAAAAATAAATGTGTGTCGTATACATGAATCCAGAAATATCCACACGTATTGTAATAGAGAATCGCATACAACTAACTAGAACTGAAATACAGTAATTGACAAGTAATTAAGAGAACTATCAGAGAATGTACTCGCCTGATACTCTGAAAAGAGTAGTATAATGTCAGATGTCTGCACCAGAGTCACAATGTCCTAAATAGAGCATTACAGGTTATAATATGCTTAAAATAAGACAAATGATGTTTATGATGCAATCTACATGATTTCTCGACCAATCTAGGTCAAAGTCAACTCTAAGTCAAACCTGGTCAACTGTCTAGGTCAGACTAGGTCCAAGTCAAAATTGGTCAACTCTGGGTCAACCCAAGTCAACATTTAGGGTTTGGGTTTCTAGGTATCAACCCAAATCAACCTAAATCAGACTCAACTATAAGCCACCATATGAATTTAGCTAACTTACCCCATATACATATAATATAAACACATACATCCTAGTTGTATATCTATAAGTTAAATACATGAATATAACTATATGTATCTATCCAAACTCTACATCTAACTTTATAACTCATAACCCTATAGGGTATATAACAACCCTCTACTACTAGGCATTTTCTACATACTATGAATATACCTAAGATATAGGATAACCTTGGTATCCAAGAACACTATCTACTAATGTAGCCATTGCCTACATTTTCCTCCTAAACTCATATCACCCTCACAACATCTAACACATATATAAAGCTAAATAAGATATGTGAAAGACTGAACATATGAAATAGACTATTATTCTATACACTATCATACTATATCCTATAAGAGTTCTCCTTGATTTCTTCTCCTCTTACTGTTATCACTCCTCCCCTTATATACACATAAATAACACTATCAAGACACACATATATGCATATACCTATAACACTTAACTCTTACCCATACCCAAGCCCATTCCTATCATAATATCCATATATACTATTATTCATATGTATCACATAATACCCATAAAATATATAGACATATAAAGTATAGTCATTAGGCTTAACAAATGTGTATATAACCACATACAACAACTGAACCCTCATAAGGGTCTGGACACTTGGACAGTGGGTGCAAGTATGACTCAAATGGATATAATTAACAAAAGAAAGGAAAGTGATACAATCATCAACTGTACCTGATCATAAAGGCTGAACAAAAGAATGAGGGTATGAGTATCAGTAACATGGATCAATCATTTAGTGAACTCTCACAATTTAAAACAGCTATTACTATCCTATTGAACTGGCTGATACCATGAAGGCTAATGGAACTGGACAATTTAGATGAAGGAAAAACTGGGAATATGGCATAAGTCATGAGCATTCAAGGATGCAGAACAAAGGGGTGTATGGGTCTGTACTGATGAAGTGATCAGCCAAACCATAAATAGGGCAGTAGACTAATGTCTAAACTAAGGGCATGGAAATAGATGGCAGAACATCACATGGATATGTAATTGAACTTCAAGGATTGCACTAATGATTTAGGAGTGATGGAGAATGATCAACAAAAAGGAATTGATGAAACTCTGAACATTATAATAGGTAAGGAGGTTGTCCTCTGGAAATGGCTGATATATGTTAGGCCAAATAGGGAATAGCCAAGATGCAATAGATGCAAATAGGTAATCTGCAGTAAATACAAGTAAAGGGCAGAGCTCTATATAGGATAATGATCAAATGGATATATGCTATGATTGATACACATGTCAAAGGCTGATACAAATGCAACCACATCATGAGCTAACCTCTAACCCACACTAATGCACACCTCTCCCATTCGAAATACTTGATATTTACTGTCACACTAGACTACCCACAAACACCCAATGAACCCACCTACATATTTGAAATACATACAACCTGAATATACAGGCCTGGAGAATAAAGAAGGTGGTTGAGTGTCATGGCAAGTGTGAGCCCAAGTGTCAAGGGAATGTGTCTATGTGTCAAGGCAGGCAATGATCCAGGATATCTTGCCTTACAGTGAATGCAATAGGTGCATTCAGGCAAAGGGTGTCGACTATGTGCAGGAATCAAATAGCAGATGCATATGCAATGCAATTGGCAAGTTAATGCAGGACAATACATGGTGTGGATAGGATCATCACTTAACACACTTGGGAAAGTTAACCCTAAATCAAAACCTGAAATTTAACCACTACCAACCCTACTCTGAAATCTTGAACTAACCAAGTACTACATGGATTCCGACCATACACAAAACTCTATCACCATTGATCTTTATCAAAAGCACACACACATTACAGACATTCTAACATATATATATATATATATATATATATATATATATATATATATATATATATATATATATATATATAATCTATCATTTAAAACCAAAAACTTAGCTAAAATCCTAAAATGTGTACTGCACCAGAGTATCAGAGGTTCACATGTAAACATATGAATTCGAAAACAATTTTAAAAAGGAAACTAGAAACCAACAGGAAGAACTAAGTGTACAGGAGGTTGGGACAACCCCATATGTCCAAGTGGTCCCTATCGTGTCCAAAAACAGGACACAAGTGTCACAATTTTGAAAAAATAGAAGTATCAGAAACTGTGGACAGAATAGGCCTCGTGCGGTGGTGTCGACCAACCTAGGGGCTCGTGTGTCCAACCTCGAGCCTCGTGCTCATGTCTAGAGTTAGGTTAGGAGTAGGGCTACGTGTTAACGTGTCCGTATTGTGTCCACGTGGTGCACAAAGTCGTGTCCAAACCTCGTATCAGAGCCTAGTGTGTGTGTGTGTGCTGTGCTCGTGCAGTCCAGTGCGAGGGAGTTTTCTCTCGAATCACTCAATGATACCTCCCCAAATCTTGTGGGCACAATGTCAGTCATTGCCTCTACCAGTACCAATTGGTGGCACTCAAAATCGTGTCGTGTCCAGTGAGTTTGGACACGGTAGCAGCAGGGCAAATTACTGTACACAGACAAGTCCTGTCCTTGTGTCCCCGTATCAAAATACACATCAAAACACACTAATTCCAACTCAGTCCTATACCATTACAATCTATACATAATAGGCTTCCTAAATATATAATTTGTTTCGAAAATAACAACATTCACTCCATAGAGGCATTTCATCGAACACCTAACATACAATACGACACGTGTCCGATACGGACACCAAACGGACACGAAATCCATCCAAATTTCAAGGACACCTAGGGGACTCCTAGATCTAGCCCTATATGCTAAGAAAACTGAAATATAAATCAATTTAGAGGGTTTTACCTATGTGTGCAAAAAGCTTGGAAAAGCTTCAAATAGGGGATTCTTTCTCTTGATGCCAAAAGCTCCAAATTGTCCCAAAGCTGGGATTAAATTCCACATTCAAAAAATAAGAGGAAATTAGGTTCTAATGCAAGAAACTAGGATTAAAAAGGACTTAAAATAGATTTATAGGGATTTTTGGAAGAGGGACAATACCTTTCTTTTTCCAATGTTGAAATGAATGAAAGAAGGAGGCAAGCCCTAGAGAATAAGTGTTTATGTAGGGTGGGGATCCCTATTGCTGGTCATTTTGGGTTTGGTTAGGGTTAGGGCTTAGTCTAATGGCTATGGGCCAAGTTGCACTAGTCATGGAACCAATTTCTAGGTCTCAAGCCTATGGACCAATTCACCAATCCTCCTACTCCAAACTTGATCCTAATTGTCCTAACTTGAGTTCACTTAAGTTAAACTAGGGTCCATACCATGTTAACTAGGTCACCAAGTCAAAGTCAAATCTAGGACAGTCTCTTAAGTCGCAGCTAGTCAAAAGTCAAAATCAATAATCACCAGTACAATAAATCATAAAATAATTCAAAGAGGCCAAATGACCAAAATACCCCTAGGCTAAAAATGATAATTAATCGTCCTAATGACATGGTTAGGCTCTAGGTCATGCAATCTCTACGGTTTCACTAGCTGTACCCCAAAATCACAAGTCATGACTTAAAACAGTTTTTAAATTGTTTAAAAAAATAATTAAAATTTACCAAAAATCATAACATGAAATAAATATCAATGTATAATAATTATAATTACAAAATTTTAAAAATACCCTCATCTGGAAAACTGGGTGTTAGAGGACGTAACAAGACACATAATATCATGCCATATAAACTGAATAAATATTGCTCAAATAAATAAGTCAATTGAATTATAACATGGTCCAATACGCACCTATTGAACGAGCATACCATTCCTCCAACCAAACAAGGACAGGAGATGGTAAACTAATTCACGGTGACGTATCTTTCCATGCTATGAATCCAATATGGTATCCGGACCCCAACAAGGTTCAATACCTTCTCATCGAAGTAGTAAGCCACACCTACAACCAAACAAGGACAAGATGTGACAAACTAATCCGCGATAAGTTATTGTTCCAAGCCACGGTCAGATACAAGTACCCAAACCAAAAGTACTCGTACCTAACGGATAAAGGTAGCCTAACCAGTCTAAGTGGATGCAGTTTTAAGAACAGTTCATGGTCGCATGACTACCCGGTCAAGTCGAGAAAATACCAATGCAGTACCTCAGTAGCGAGTCACAACACCATATACTATTCCTCAGTATCGAGCGAGTCTATAGCATATAGTCTACCTATCGTTCCTCAGTAGCGAGCGAGTCTACGATAGATAGGGTGGTAGTCAACTTCCAATCATGTTCTCCCCGTCCAATGCCAACTCATAACTGCTAAGTCTTCTATCATGCAATTCTATTAGCAGTTATTTCCTAACGCGCGACTTATACGTACTGGTGGCCAGCCAATCACGCATGTCCGAGTCCTATATGTGACTCACAACAACGTGGTATAATTGTGTCAAGGCCTATGAATGCAACACACAAGGTGGTCCCTTAAATCTAGGTTTAATGTGTAAGAAAAATAATACATAGCAGGAAATATAAATGAACAGTAAGTTCTAACAGGTTATGCCATGTATCACAGTTTATTTTGCATAAAGAAAATAATAAACATGCATGAAATATGAGCTAAAATATTTAAACAGCAAATGACAAGGTGTCTTGCCTGAGGGGGGTGCAAGATGTAGCAAAATCCAACAGTCAGAATCGTCAACGCAAAAGTCAAAATCCACAAGGAGCTCCGAATGCTGAAACAAACATCACGAACAAGTTTGGAATAAAAGATATGCCTAGGAAATGCCTGTCCAAAACTTAAATTCTGGAACAGGGGCAGAATCATAATTTCGGGTCAAAACGATGTCCGCCGTTGGACTCGCTTTGCACCAAAACGCGTGCCAAAGTCTACGGTCTCGAAATTCGTCAAACTACATGTCTACGGTTCCAGTTTGAGGAGAGAAACTCAACGGTATGTCCAGTTTTGGATTCTGATGAGCCGTGCACAAAATCGCCCGTTTGAGTGGGTCGCGGGCCCGCCAAAAATGGGTTCCGATTCGACTTTCTCAGAATCGAACCAAACTTGGCATGCAGGACCAAAATTTTGATACGGACCTGTTGGCACAATTTTGCCTCGATTCGACGACTGTACACGAAGTTATGGGCAAGTTTACAAAACGTCGATACGGGGGTATCTCGACTGATACGCGTTGGTTTCGTCGCGCACACGCGACAAAACTGAGTTCCGTCAGTTCCCACACGTTCGCAACGTCCATATGCGCCTTTCGATGCGTATAGTGCGCGACCACGTTTCCCGGTTTGGCGGGACGTAAGTCGTATCGGAGGATTTTTTTCTAAAATTCAATAGTTTTTGAAACAGTTTTTCATCAATTTGGGAATCCGATTTCTCCACGTATAGTCATCGAAATCGGCTTCCGTAAAAAGGATTATCCAGCCATATGTGTTGTCTAACAGTATTTTCAAACAGTTTGTGAAACGTTCGCATATCTTGCCTTGATTACGTCTTCGAATAATAGTACTTGACTGTCCTATACGTTGTTTGCAAAACAGTTTTTTCACTAGTTTTTACATCGATTTTTCTGATCGATTGCTCGTCTTTTCCTAAACCTACTTGTTGGGATAACGAGGGGGTCATGTAGGGTTTCTACAAAATTTTACGGGAATGAAAATGATCGATCACAGCAAGAGTTATATGACGAGGAAGTTGGGTACCTCAACTGGAATCGAAACAGAGCATGGCTCTGTTTCCCGTCGATTCGACGGCACTCCGGCCACGGCAGGCGGCGCGCCGGGACTGGGACCGTCCCCAGAGATGACGAGGGTGGAGAGGCGAACATGTAGGATCGGCGTTGGTGATTGGGTTAGGGTTCGCATTTTTTTTCTTGTGTTGGGGGTTTTTATAAAGCAGTCGGGGGGGTGGCTTTGGGCGCTCGGGTTGCCGCGATTAAGAGAGCTGGGTTGGTGAACAGTGCGGGGCACTGTTCACCCCAGTTCCCTTATATATATATATATATATATATATATATATATTTTATAGACTAATAAATCCTAACTCCTAAGCATAATTTAAAATACCAAACAATTCTCAATAATTTCCAAAATCTAAAAAAAAAAATTTATTATTATTACTATTATTTAGTGAAAATTACTTATTTATATAATATGAAAAAAAAACCAGTTACTACTTGTAAATATTTAATAAATAATCTCTAAAGTTCTAGTATAATTCTAATAATTTCTAAAAAGTCTCTAACTAGCTTTAAATGAAAATAATTAAACAATTATTATTATTGTGAAAATAAACTAAAATGCCCATCATTTCCATCAATATAAAATATTTATTATCTTTCAAAATCGTAACTCATTTACTAAATAATAATCACTCTAAATATATTAGGAGGGGAGAAATACCAAATTTATATTTAATAAAATAGTAATAGTAAATTAGAAATTTAGGGGGCTTACACACTCTGAGTCCTCGTACCGACCCTTGGACTTCCTCCTGCTCTTGTCTTTGCAACCACCTGGACCCTACTTTTGCCCCTTCCGTGGCTCTCTGAAACTAGTACCTCTGAGTGGTGGGATGTGGATGAAGTGCCCTGAGAATGTCTTCGCATCTCTTCATTCAGCACCCCGCTCTTGGCAAACTCCAGACTGACCACGTCTTCTAGAGCAGAAGCGATCATAGATACTCGTACGGTCTCCCACGAGTCTGGAAATGTACACAACAGCCATAGTCCCTGAACCTCGTCATCTAACTTGACTTCCATCGAAGATAGCTGGTCAACCACGTCCTGAAAATCACTCAAGTGATCCGTAATAGACGCCCCATCTTTGTACAGCAGACCCATCATCGTCCTAATCAGGAACAACTTGTTTACCCCGGTCTTCTTCGTGTACAAAGATTCCAGTTTATCCTATAGTGTCTTCGTGTTCTCAATATTGGCAACGTGGTTATACACGTTCTCGTCAATGAACTGCCTGATATATCCGCACACCTGTATGTGCTCAAAATTCTAGTCCTCCTTGGATTTATCAACTGGTCGCTCGGAAGCAAATACAGGCCGATACAGCTTCTTGACAAACAATAAATCTTTTATCTTGCTCCACTAATAATGATAGTTGGTCCCATTCAGGTTCATCATGCCCACCGGCTTGCGTCCATCTCTCCTCTCTAGTTTTCCTGTCAACTCCTAACACCCTCCTAAATTCTAGAACCTGGATCTGATACCACTTTGTTGGAAAAGAAGCGCAGAAACGTTTTCCCAAGCTAGAGAGTACCTGTGAGAGAACCGAGCAATACAACGCATAAACCAAACACCAAACACAATCCATGCAGACACAGAGAATTTTTGACGTGGAAAACTCTTGCGGGAAAAAACCACGGGACGATCGGAGTCCAACCCTGAGAAGCCTTCACTAATGAAATAAAGGAGTACACCCTCTACAAACTTCTTTCGATCCAATACGGATCCCCACAACACTTGGAAGCAAAAACAATGATTACAAGGCTACGAAGAACAAAGACGACGAATAGAGATTACCCAAACACGATCTTCTTTCGAAAATGGCCTTCGATACTTCTCTCCCAAAGTTGCAATGGCACTCTTGCCTCTTTTTCTCTCTCTTGTGTGTGTTATATATGTGATTAGGGTTAGGAAAAACTATATGTAAATACCCTAATCCCGTAACAAAACCTGGACCGTAGGATACGATCCAACGGTGATTTAATCACCCTGAAATCCACTTTAGCCCAACAATACAGAGTTCGGACAGAACTCTGTGTTTTTGTCACAGAACCATTCTGGAACCAAGGGGGCAGAGTTCGGCCCGAACTCTGCCTCCCCTGTTCCAATATGCCATATGTTGGCTTCCAAGTTTCTCCGTCGACTCCGAATGGCCTCGTCACCTCCCTGAGCTTCTCTAACACACAGACGGCGCTCGTCGCACTCTGGGATCTTCTCCACATAGGTTGGGAATCCTACCCACTCCAACAGGAAATCGTACCCTTTAAGAATATGTGGGTTTTTTTTTTGCCCGGACAAAAATAAAATTGTTCTTTTTTTTCTTCTTTTCTAATACTTTTTCAATATTTTATTTTTTATTTTTTTATCCTTCTTCATTTTGTTGTTGTTGTTGTTGTTGTTGTTGTTGTTTTGTTTTGTTGATTTGTTGTTTTTGTTGAGCTATGTAAATGCTTAGGAGCCATGTTCCACTGACATGAATACAACACAGACATAGCAAGGACATGACATCTATTTTGGGGTGTCCTAGTGTATTTTGGAGTGTCCGGCATGACATGACCCTAATTTTGTAGTGTCCATGATTCCTAGCTTAGGAAACTAGGATAGATGCGGCTATAGTTTATTCACCAATGATGGAGGGTTGGAAAAATATTTATGAACAGAGTATCAACTGGGTACCTTGAACTAGGATTTTCACATTTATAACTGCTATTAGTAATTCATTGACTCGTAGGCTTTTGTTTCAAATTATAAAATCCTTTAATGATTCACTTTTTGATTTTTTTTTCTTTAATCTTTCTGATTATTACAAAGCTGATTCACATAGAAATAACTGGTGAATTAACAATACATGTAATTCCTTATTATATAATCACCAGTACATGTAGTTCCCGGTTTTTTGTTTTCTTATTTAGCAAATTATTTCTTTGGTAAATGAGAGAATTTTATTCACATTTGATCAATCTTTCATTATGATTTCTGATATGATCGTGATATGACAATATTGAATTTAGTTGGTGAGCATGATGCTGCCATTTTTTGTGTTCCATATTGATGTGTGCATGTTTGTGTATGCAATGTTAACAGTCATCTTTAGGTAGATGTTGTTACTATAAATTCCCAACTCTGTATTTTTTACTCTGAAATTAAAATATAAAATAAAGGTCTAACCGAGACTGATGCTTGAACTTGGTTCAATGCCCTTAAGATAATATTCGTCCCGTACTGGTGCTTATGGTTTAATGGCAATTAGTCTTCCAGGATAAAATGGTTCTTCCCTTCGGTAGCAGCACTTCACACCGTAGGAACTCGTCGAAGCAATATTGGTAGTCCCTCTCTCTCTTAGACTTAATGCTAAATGGATGAATTGATTGAGTGATTCATTCATTCAAACACTTATACTTTATAGAAATAAAAAGACACAATGGAAAGGATACATCTTTGCAATAAAAGATTCGTACATCTTTCCATAGATTTGTTGCCATAGATTCGTTGATAGAAAACAATTATTATTATTACTACTACAAATATACATTCATTTTTTCCAACAGATGTTGTATGGGCTCTTATCTTGGTATTGATTCAATATTGTTTTATTTCTAGCTTTCAAGGCTTAGCCTTCCCCAGTGATGGCAGGTATAGGGTTACACATCCATAAAATATATATATTTTTTCCTCAGGTGACAAAGAATTAGCTGAAAATGAAACAAAGGAAAGTGAGTTTAAAAATGTTAACAGGGATGCAGTTGATAAAGCTAAGCTGCTCGTGTAACTGATGAGAGTGATGACAAAGCAGATGATGAAGAAAACGAGGATGAAGCCGATCTTAAAGAAAATGAGGATGATGCAAATCTTGGAGAAAATGAGAAAGAAGCAGAAGATTATCCATCTTTGTGCATGCAAGCCCCACTGAGTAACAACGAAAAGAACTTTGAGATATTTGTTGGAGGGTTGGACAGAGGAGCTATGGAGGATGATTTGATTAAAGTCTTTGGTATCTTTGGAGAGATTCATGTTTGCCATTAAAATCTTTTTATTGCAATTTTAATTACAAACAGAACAGTGTTACAATGTAGGACCTAGATATAGTCCTAGGAGAACACTTTTGTTTATCTACGTCCCTGTGTCAATGGAGCGAGTGGTAATACGTTGACTCCGTTGACGATCTGACGACGGTTCTCGGTTCTCTGAAGGTCTGAGTTGCTCTGGGTGCTGGAGCTTGCGGAGAGGAAGAAGACGTTGAGTGTCTCTTCCGATCTCTGGGAGTAAACTCTGATGCTTTGGTTGACTGTGCGTCTTGATCTCTGACAGTCTGTGTCTGTGTGAGAGGAATGATCCTTCTATTTATAAGCAGCAGATTGGCTGCTCATACGCGTATATGATGAGAAAGAAGCAGAAGATTATCCATCTTTGTGCATGCAAGCCCCACTGAGTAACAACGAAAAGAACTTTGAGATATTTGTTGGAGGGTTGGACAGAGGAGCTATGGAGGATGATTTGATTAAAGTCTTTGGTATCTTTGGAGAGATTCATGTTTGCCATTAAAATCTTTTTATTGCAATTTTAATTACAAACAGAACAGTGTTACAATGTAGGACTTAGATATAGTCCTAGGAGAACACTTTTGTTTATCTAGGTCCCTGTGTCAATGGAGCGAGTGGTAATACGTTGACTCCGTTGACGATCTGACGACGGTTCTCGGTTCTCTGAAGGTCTGAGTTGCTCTGGGTGCTGGAGCTTGCGGAGAGGAAGAAGACGTTGAGTGTCTCTTCCGATCTCTGGGAGTTAACTCTGATGCTTTGGTTGACTGTGCGTCTTGATCTCTGACAGTCTGTGTCTGTGTGAGAAGGAATGATCCTTCTATTTATAAGCAGCAGATTGGCTGCTCATACGCGTATATGTAGGATGCGCTTGTTTATGGGGATACCACGTAGTAATTGCTGATGGAGGAGCATGGGCGATGCACTCTGATTAAGGAGTTGAACCCTTCATGTTGCATTGGTGGGCTGTGGCCGAGCTGAAACGTAGCAGTGGAGAGGATTTTTTAGTTACTGAGATCTTGGGTGATTAGTACCCCTTCATAGGCTGAACTGAGTCAAAAGACACGTGGCGCGTATCCGTAGCTCAAAGATCTCGGATTTGGTGGAGAGTAATCTGACAGGATGCGCCTGGAATTGGGCGTATAAGAAGACTTTGGCTCGCAACCTTCAAGAGTTACGAACCAATCTGGGCGCATGGCTTTTGAGGTGCATGCGAGGCTTTAGTAGCGACTTGACCTTTATCGTTAGGGATCAAAGGAAGGTCTGAGGCGCATGGCTCTTGAAGCGCATGCAGAGGTTTGGGCGCATGGCTGCGGAGGCACATGCAAATGGTCGGGCGGCCACGTGGCTTATAACCGCCAGAAGAGAGTAATGATGACGCTGACGTCAGCGGCACTTCGTTTTCTGTAAAAGTTGTCAACTGTTCAGTCCTCGGGGGACGTGCTGCCAACTCTGTCACTTTCGTATTAATTGCTTGGTGGGTGACGAGCCGCTGTGGGCGCATCGATTTGTACCCCACTAGGTACATAGGTCCGTTCACCAGGACGCATGGATCTGTGCTTTATTGGGCGCATACATACGGGGCGCTTGGTGCTGATGGCGCATCCTTATTGGTCTGTCTGTTGAGTTCTTCGGGTCATTTAATGACTCTCTGACTTAGCTGAATTCGAAGAGGCAAATTCATCATCATAAATACAAGTTTATTGCACTAACTTCGGGGAGGTTGCCACTTGGCGCATGGGTTTGATTTACCCTGACCTATAAATAGCAACAGTTTGAGAGAGTTTTGTTGTCTCTCCCTTGACTTCTCGACGAAGATGGATTCGATTGATCCTCCTCCTTGGCAAGACGTTGTACTATGGGTGATGGTTCTCCCTGTTCGAAGAAGCTTTGACGGTGAACTCCTTCAGAAGGCAAGAGCCCCAGGCTGGTAGATGCGCCTGTACATTGACGAGGAAGTGATTCACTCTGACGGGACGGAGTGATGTGCTGGGATACGCCAGGCTGAGACGACGCGGCTAGCTGAGACATCTGAGTGATGGGCCTAGTTGAGAGTAGGCTGTTACAAAGTCTTCAATTGGCATCATGTTTCTGAGACAATGTCGGACAGGCACAGCATGTTGTAACTGCTAGAATACAGACTGCCTTGGTGGTGGAGCCACTGTCTTGCGGCAGCAGCAGTTGATGGCGACCGTAGCACAAGTATGTCCCGTGAGGGGCGAGTTGTGCATGATAGTCATCTCTCCCGATCTACGTCTGTGAGTGATCACATTACGTAAATCATGTGAGGAGATGTTGACACTCGTACCCTCTTCAGGCGTATGGCAAAGCCAACGTCAGGGTGAGTGTATAAGTGACACTCGTACCCTAATCAGGCGCATGGCAAAGCCAAGCGTCAAGGTGAGTGTATGAATGACACTCGTACCCTAATCAGGCGCATGGCAAAGCCAAGCGTCAGGGTGAGTGTATGAATGACACTCGTACCCTAATCAGGCGTATGGCAAAGCCAAGCGTCAGGGTGAGTGTATGAGTGATGCGCCACCTTTACACCCCCATCAGGCGCATGGCAAGGCCAAGCGCCGGGGTGATCAAGTGAATGTTGTGCCACTTTGTACAGCTTACCATAAGCAGCACGCATGATTGTGAGCGCATGCTTCTGGTTTGCCGTTGGCATAGCACGTTTGAGGAGCATGGCCTGTGCCACCTTGTAGTTCTTCGTACTAGCCCGCGAAGGCGTATAGTACTCAGAATCCAACTTTTTCTCGCCTTGACAGCAAGTGAAGAACTTACAGCCAACCCAGAAGAAGAGAAGAACTACTGTAACTTTTGTGGCTCGAACGGGCTCCCTGGATAACGGACTCCCTTTTCTTTATTTATTTTGGTGCCCTTTTCAAAGGAGGCAAGAGGGCTCTATATATAGAGTGGAATGAGACCTCTCTTCTTCTCCTTTTCGATGTGGGATTAAAAGTAATATCACTCCTTTTTCATGCTTCTACAAGACCCCCTTCAAAGTTTTTAAAGCTTTTGGACAAGTTTTGAAATACTTTGAACAAGAAGCATGGATAGTACAGCTGTTTAGGTGTGACAATCCTATCAGAGGTAGTATAGACGTGATAGGTTTGGGTACTTCTACTGGGGAATTTATGTGGACTTATCATCCTTGGCGCACCTTGGTTTTTAGGTACAGATAATAAGTTGGGAGAGAGAGAGAGAACCAATATATTTACTCAGAGGTAGTATGGACATGGTAAATATGGGATTGATGGTAGAGCTTTCCTACTCAGAGGTAATATGGACGTGGCAGGAATGACTCTAGAAGGAGATACGCGGAACTACTCAGAGGTAATATGGACATGGAAGTTCTGCTGGGGATGTAATCCTTTACTTTTTAGAAGAAAAATAAAAAATTTTGTGGTGTGTTCATCTTTTGTTGTCATAAACCTGTGATTTGTGTGGACCTATTATCTTTTGCGCACCTTGGTTGTTAGGTACAGATAATAAGTTTGAGAGAACCGGCATGTTTGCTCAGAGGTAATATGGACGTGGCAAATATGGGGTTCGAATGGTGGAATCTTCCTACTCAGAGGTGTTATGGACATGGTAGGAATGACTCTGGGGAGATACGCGGAACTACTCAGAGGTAATATGGATATGGAAGTTCTGCGATCGATGTACGGCAACACAGGGGTTATCTGTACGGGATGTTTACTCAGAGGTAATATTGACGTGGTAAACATGATGGATAGCGTAGTCTTACGGAGTGTAAGATTCCGCTTTGTAGGGCATAAAGGAGCAACTCAGAGGTAATGTGGACGTGGTTGTCCTTCTACTGGAGATAGAATGCAATGGAACAACTGGGTTCCAAAAGCATAGGATTTTTGTGAAGAGATGTGTATGTGAGCTCTGATGATCAGGTCTACTGACTCCCTTGCTAGGTAGAGGTGGAAGTACATATCTGAAAGATGTCAAGAGTAGTACTTCTTTAGGAACTTGCCATTGATGGGCATCATGAACAAGTCCCCGTTTGATCGGGCGAGGAGGTAAGCACCATTTGATTATACCGTCTCTATGATGAAAGGTCCCTCCCATTTGGGCTCAAACTTTCCTGGTGTTTTGTGAGTCAACACCATCGGCCTCCTGACTACCAGAACCAGGTCGCCTACTTGGAAAGTCCTCTGTTTGACCTTCTTATTGAAAGCCTGTGATATACGGGCTTGATAAAGTTCGATGCGCTGCTGAGGTAGGAGACATTTTTCGTCAAGTGCCTCCAATTCTCGCAGACGGCGACGTTGATTGTCTTCTTCTGTTAATTGATTTGTGATCGCTAAACGAAGCGAGGGTATCTGAATCTCGAGACGCAGTACCGCTTCGCTCTCGTAGACTAAGGAGAATGGTGTGTTGTCCGTCGAAGTCCGTACCGTTGTGCGGTAGGCCCAAAGTCATTCACCAAACTTTTTGTCCCAGTCGTATTTGTTGGATGACATGACCTTTTTGAGTAGCCTGACGATAGTCTTGTTAAACGCCTCGGCCAATCCATTTGCTGTCGGATTGTAGGCGGTTGACGCCACGTTCTGAATTCGATTCTTGTCACAGAATCTGCTGAAAATATGGCTGATGAACTGTGGACCGTTATCGTGGATAATCCTTCGAGGTACCCCGAAACGGTAGATGACATGGTGCTTGATGAAGCTGATCACCCTAGAGCTCTTTACTTCCGTCAGCGGAACTGCTTCTACCCATTTGGAGAAGTAGTCAGTGATGGCTAGGATGAAGCGGTGTCCCCTCGATGAAGGAGGGGTGATAGGTCCTACAATGTCCATGCCCCAAGCTTCGAAGGGCCAGGAGGCGACTGTAGGATGTAGTGGTTTCGATGGTGTATGGATAAAGTCGGCGTGAAGTTGGCAAGCATGGCACTTTTTAGCATAGTCGATGGCGTCGGCTGCCATAGTTGGCCAGTAGTAACCTATACGTCGCAGTCGATCCTACAACTTAGGGCCAGGTTGATGAGCACCGCAAGTCCTCTCATAAGCTTCCCGAAGGCTTCGGCTGCTTCTTCGTTGGATAGACATCGAAGGAGAAGTCCATCGAAGGAACGTCGGTACAGCATTTTAGTAGCTGTATCATAATAAAATCGAAAAGAATGCCTTCTGACCGAGATGGCTTCTATCGGGTCTTCTAGAAGAATTCCATAGACAGCGAAGTCGATGAATGGGAACCTCCAATCTCGGACATTAACACCGGCTCTTGTCGTCATGGCATGGGCCATTTGTGATCATAGGTTGTTTTTGGGACAGACCAAGTCTCATCCGACTACCGTGACGTAGTGTTGAGTCCCGAGGGGTGCTGCTAATAAAGCTGCGAGGCCGGTCAGAGCATCAGCCTCCAGGTTTTGTAACCGAGGTACGTATTCTATGAAGAACTTGGTGAAGGTTGAAATAATATTCAATACATCTTCATGGTAAGGAACCAGATCTTCATGGCGAACTTCGTACTGCCCTCGGATTTGATTAACGACGAGTTTTGAGTCGCCGTAAGCTTCCAGATGATCCACCTCCAGCTGTTGCACCAGCTGGAGTCCCATAATCAGAGCGTTGTACTCGATAACATTGTTGGAGCACGGCTTCGAAAGGAAGTAAGCACGCTGGATGACCAGCTGATCGAAGGAGACTAGGACCACCCCCACTCCTGCGATGGTTTGGCCTTCGGGGCCTGTTCTCGAAGCGCCATCGAAAAATACCCGCCAGTCAGAGTTTTCTTCGTTGACGTTTGATTCTTGGACCTCATCCAGGATGTCTTCATAGAGTCTGGAGGACTTCGGGATGGGGTGCGCGGCTAGAAAGTCGGCTAGAGCTTGACCCTTGACGGCTTTTTGTGGAACGAACACCATGTCGTACGGCGTCAACAGGATTGCCCATGTAGCTAGTCGGGAGTTCAAAGATCCCGGCTTCGTCATGAGAACCCTGAGTGGATTGACTCGGGAGATGACATGAATTGTCTGGCCCAAAACATAATGGTGAGTCTTCTGAATGGCGAATACCAAAGCCAAATACTCCTTTTCAACGAGATTATACCGGTGTTCGGCCCCGATCATCATTCTACTAAGGTAGTAGATAGCTTTCTCGTAGCCCGCGTTGTTGTTCTGAGCCAACAAAACGCCGAGGGAATGATCCATGGCACGGACGTAGAGGAGAAATGGTTTGCCTGCGACGGGTGCCACCAGGACTGGCGGGCTCGTCTGGTAAGCTTTGATATCATCGAAAGCTTTCTGGCATTCTTCTGTCCAGACGTAGGAGACTCTCTTTTTCATGAGCTGGGTGAAGGGTTGGTATTTTCCGGAAAGGTTTGCTATAAACCTTTGGATGTATGCCAGACGCCCCTGCAGGCCTCGAAGTTCTTGGAGGTTCTTCGGAGGGTCCATGTCAAGGATGGCTTTGGTTTTCTCGGGATCGACATGAATGCCTTTTGTCGTGATAATAAAGCCCAAGAACTTTCCGTTAGAAACCCCAATGAAGGCTTTAGCGGGGTTCATCTTGAGTTGATGCGCTCGTATGAGATCGAAGACTGTCTTTAGGTCTTGTAGGTGATCACCTTTGAGACGGCTCTTGACGGCGATATCATCAACATAGCATTCAACTATTTTGCACAGATATTGACGGAAGATGGTACTCATAGCTCTTTGGTATGTAGCACCAGCGTTCTTCAAGCCAAAGGCATCACTGTGTAGCAGAAAACCCCTTTCGGCATCCTGAATGACTTGTGCTTTGCGTCATCGGGGGACATTTTGATCTGGTTGTAGCCCGAATACCCATCCATGAAAGACATGCATTCGAAATTGCATGTATTGTCGATCATTATATCGGTGATCAGAAGCAGGAATTCATCTTTTGGGCAAGCAGCATTGAGATCTTTGAAGTCGATGCAGACTCGTATCTTTCTATTCTTTTTGGTGATAGGGACGATATTGGCCACCCAATCTGGGTGTTGTTCTTCATGGATAAACCTGCTGGTCAGGAGTTTGTCTACCTCTTGATCGATAGCGTTCATGATGTCAGAACAAAAATGTCGATGCTGTTGCTTTACAGGCTTAGCATCAGGCAAGATGTTAAGTCTGTACATCATGATCTGGGGATCAAGTCCCGAAATATCTTCGTAGCTCCAGGCGAAGACGTCGATATATTCTTTAGCCAGTTGGATTAAAGATTTTTGGTCTGGTCCCTTTAGACTCTTGCTGATAAAGATGGGTTTGGAAGAAGATCCATCACCAAGGTCGATCTGCTCGACTTCGTCTTCGGTAGGGGGTTCGCGTAATTCAAAACGAGACTCCCACTATGCTCCTAGGCGTTGAGCCCAAGGTTCTTCCTCAAAGAATTCTGGTATTTGGTCTTCGCCTTCATCTTCTTGAGATTGTGCAGATGCCATGTTGACTGATAGCACCTTCTTGAAGACTGAGCCGATACTGGTATCGGAATCCCAGGTTGATGCTTCGGACGAATGAAAATATTCTACTTCTTCTGCCTTCGAACTCTCTGGAGTTGCTGGTGGCGTGACATAGCCCACCCCCCGTCGAGTTCGATGATAGTAGTCCTGCGGCTTTCTTTTAGGTGTTGGGAGCCGGAGAGGAAGACGTCGACCCTTGCCGTAGTTCAGGCCTTTGTTGCTTTTTAGATCGTAACCCATCTTTTGGATGAGGTACTTTGCCTTGTCCGTGTACCGATAGACTTGTATTCTGCCGGTATCTGGTTCTTGCTCGAGTGGCGGGAGGTCTTGATGACGCTCGACTTTATCGAAGATGGTGGATTCTTCGTTTCGATTCCGCGGTGGGACTACGAAACAGACCCCTTGGGACGGGACTACTCGATTTACATGATTGACGGTCGTTATTTGTGTTTGCAACGACCGTAGAGAGTTATCTAATGTATACATGGCATTCCAATGTGGAAGACTAGTATAATTAATAGACACTCTATTATTGATGAAACACGAGATTTTGTCCCGCGGAATTACATTGTCCAGGGAGGGTGCATCTACATCAGCAGATATATACTCCCTAGCTCTTCATCTGTGAGTACTGGGGTTGGATCGGGAAAGTCCACCGCAGCTTTGACCTTGGAGTCCGAGAGGGCTATGTGGGCCTTCTCCGACAGCTTGGATGAGACGGATGATTGCGAAGGCTTGCCTTTAAGACGCACCTTCAGAGGTGCCTCAACTGTGCCTTCAGTGATTGGTGCCTTACCTTGTAGTTTTGCCACAAGGGGAGCCGATATTTGAGGCGGCTTTCCCTTGAGCCATATCTTCAAGGGAGCTTCAGTAGGTGTTCTACCTAGAGAAGTTGGTACTTTTCCAGGTAGCTTGATGGTCATGGGAGGCAGCATCTGAGGCGGTTTTCCTTTAAGTCGAATTATCAAAGGAGCGTCGGGAATCATCTCTGGCTCCATGTCCGGCTCTGCTGCCGTTTTTGCTTCATCATCAGCATCATTTGCTTCCCCTTCGTCGAACGACTTGTACAGGGTAGAACCAGTGAAGTAGGCCTCGACCCCCTTAAAAAAGACTCCCTTTTTGGCATTCCTCTGTCCAGACATAAGAGACACCCTTCTTCATGAGCTGGGTGAAGGGCTGATATTTTCCAAAAAGGTTTGCTATAAACCTCCGGATGTATGCCAGACGCCCCTACAGGCCTCGAAGTTCTCGGAGGTTCTTCGGAGGGTCTATGTCAAGGATGGCTTTGGTCTTCTCGAGATCGACATGAATGCCTTTCGTCGTGATAATGAAGCCCAAGAACTTTCCGCTAGAAACCCCTAGGAAGGATTTAGCGGGGTTCATCTTGAGTTGATGCACTCGTATGAGATTGAAGACTGTCTTAAGGTCTTGTAGGTGATCTCCTTTGAGACGGCTCTTGACTGCGATGTCATCAACATAGCATTCGACTGTCTTGCGAAGATGCTGACGGAAGATGGTGCTCATAGCTCGTTGGTATGTCGCACCAGCGTTCTTCAAGCCGAAGGGCATCACTGTATAGCAGAAAACCCCCTTCGGAGTCCTGAATGACGTGTGTTTTACGTCATCGGAGAACATATTGATCTGGTTGTAGCCCGAATACCCGTCCATGAAAGACATGCGTTCGAAGCCACATGTGTTGTCGATCATCACGTCGGTGATTGGAAGCGGGAATTCGTCCTTCGGGCAAGCAGTGTTGAGATCCCTGAAGTCGATACAGACTCGTATCTTCCTATTCTTCTTGGTGACTGGGTCGACGTTGGCCACCCAATACTGGTGTTGTTCTTCACGAATAAATCTGCTGGTCAGGAGTTTGTCTACTTCCTGATCGATAGTGTTCATGATGTCAGGACGAAAATGTCGCTATTGTTGTTTTATAGGCTTGGCATCAGGTAAGATGTTAAACCTATGCATCTCGATCTGGGGATCAAGTCCTGGCATATCTTCGTAGCTCCAAGCGAAGACATCGATATATTCTTTAGCCGGTTGGATTAAAGATTTCCAGTCTTTTCCTTTTAGACTTTTGCTGATGAAGATGGGTTTGGAAGAAGATCCATCCCCAAGGTCGATCTGCTCGACTTCGTCTTCGGTAGGGGGTTCGCATAATTCAAAACGAGACTCCCACTATTCTCCTAGGCGTTGAGCCCAGGGTTCTTCCTCGAAGAATTCTGGCGTTTGGTCTTCGCCTTCATCTTCTTGAGATTGTGCAGATGTCATGTTAGTTGATAGCACTTTCTTGAAGACTGATCTGATACTGGTATCGGAATCCCAAGTTGATGCTTCGGATGAATGAGAATGTTCTACTCTTTCTGCCTCCGAACTCTCTGGAGTTGACGGCGGCGTGACATAGCCCACCCCCCGTCAAGTTCGATGATAGTGTCCTGCGGCTTTCCTTTAGGTGTTAGGAGCCGAAAAGGAAGACGTCGACCCTTACCGTAGTTCAGGCCTTTGTTGCTTTTTAGATCGTACCCCATCTTTTGGATGAGGTACTTTGCCTTGTCCGTGTACCAATAGACTTGTATTCTGCCGGTATCTGGTTCTTGCTCGAGTGGCGGGAGGTCTTGATGACGCTCGACTTTGTCGAAGATAATGGATTCTTTATCTTGATTCTGCGGTAGGACTACAAAACAGACCCCTTGGGACGGGACTACTCGATTTACATGATGGATGGTCGTTATTTGTGTTTGCAACAACCGTAGAGCTTTATCTAATGTATACATGGCATTCCAATATAGAAGACTAGAATAATTAAAAGACACTCTATTATTGATGAAATACGAGATTTTGTCCCGCGGGATTATATTGTCCAGAGAAGGTGCATCTACATCAGCAGAGATATATTCTACTAGCTCTTCATCTGTGAGTACTGGGGTTGGATCGGGAGAGTCCACCGCAGCTTTGATCTTGGGGTCCGAGAGGGCTATGTGGGCCTTTTTCTGGCAGCTTGGATGAGACGGATGAATGCGGAGGCTTGCCTTTAAGATGCACCTTCAAAGGTTCCTCAATTGTGTCTTCAGTGGCTGGTGCCTTCCCATGTAGTTTTGCCACAAGGGGAGCCGATGTTTGAGGTGGCTTTCCCTTGAGCCGTATCTTCAAGGGAGCTTCAGTAGGTGTTCTACCTAGAGCAGTTGGTGCTTTTCCAGGTAGCTTGATAGTCATAGGAGGCAGTATCTGAGGCAGTTTCCCCTTGAGTCGGATCTTCAAAGGAGCGTCGGGAATCATCTCTGGCTCCATGTTCGGCTCTGCCACTATTTCTGCTTCATCATCAGCGTCGTTGGCTTCCCCTTCGTCGAGTGACTTGTATAGGGTAGCATCAGTGAAGTAGGCTTCGACCCCTTTGAAAGGGTCAATGTCTGCGAACTCCGTCCGAATGATGTCGTTGGTGGACACCTACTTCATGCATTGGTGGAGTATAGATGGCACCACCATGTACTCATGCAGCCACGGACGACCCAGTAGGAGGTTGTAGTTGACGTCAGTGTCCACGACATAGCAAGTCACCTTAATTCGGAGGCTACCGATATGACACTTCAGCCGTATTTTGTCCAGCGGCTCACTTTTGCTAGCATTGAAGCCACTTATTGTTGTGTTGGAAAGCGCCAGTCGGTACATTGGGATCCCCAGTGTTGAGAGCAGCGTCTTCGGGATGATGCTGAGGGAAGACCCCAGATTGATCTGAATCCGCTTCACCTTGACGGAACCGACATACCCTGTATAATACAGTGGCCTGTTGTGTCGGTTGTGTTTAAGCAGCATGTCTTGTTGGGTGAAGGTTATGTTGGGGATAACTTCATCTGCACAATGACAGTGCGCACACGTGGTCGGAGTATCCTCAGACTGCTTGACCGGACTGATGAAGGACTCAGCATCCTTCAGGGCTTCACAGAGAGCTTCACAAGTGTCTTTGGAAAGACGAAGGAGCTCAAACAGAGATAGGCGGGCAGGAGTACTAGCAAGTTGTGCCAGTATGTCGAAGTTGTGGGGATTGGCTAGCCCCAAAGCATTCTCCTTTCACAGAGGCTTATCGAAACGGGCCTCTACATGCTTCTGCTTATTGGCTGCTGGAGGCCTAGATGAGTCCTCTTCCTGGGCAGCAGGGACGGTGCAAGGAGGCACCACCTCGACGGCAGCTTCGTCAGGTTGGGCGTTCTGATATGAACGCGTCTGTACAGAAAGTGCCTCTTCCACAGAGGAAGAGACCATACGGCAAGACTTGATCTTTCTGCCCTTAGTTTTGGAGGCAGAGCGTACCTCCGGTTGAGTAACCTCGAAGACAAAATTGGGGTAAACCCATAAGATCTCTCCCCGAGATGTGGTGAGTGGGATGAGTCCACTCACGTTGTCACGAGTAGGTGGTAGATTGACCACCTCCATTATCGCCTTTGGGATGGGGATGACGCCATCTTGTATTGTAGTTGGCGGCAAGGTGCCAAATTTGAGTGACACCAGGTTGGCCGAGACCATTTTCTCCTCGTAGTCGACGGAGATAAGCTCCGTATTGATCATGCGCTGGAAGTAGTTCTTGAGGACGTAGCAGTCCTGAATTGGATGTCCTACAAACCGATGGTAGTGACAGTAACTCGGATTGTCAACTCTCCCAACCTCGTCTTAATACTTCGGGTCGGGCAATTTGATCTTATCACCCTGCTTCAGCATCTCGAAGAGTTGCAACGTATCTTCGTCGTTGAAAGAATAGACCTCCTTTGGCCTTGGCGCAAGCGGAGGCTTCTGAGTAGGTACTTGGGCACCTTTGGAGGCATTGACAGTCAATGCCTGCTTCCCCTTCATCTCTCGTCCAGGGTTGTTGGCTGCAGGCCGTTTTCTCTTGTCCTCAAAGGCAAGGAAACTGACTCCCAGAAGACGAGCATTGGACGCCTTCTTTTCTGCTGCTTCGGCCTCGATGATCAAGGAACTCCAGTCGAAAGAAGGAGTAGAGTTGAGCCAGAGTTTGATCATAGGCAGCATGTCCATGCTGCAGGAGGAGAGGAGTGCATATTCTGGCATACCCGGGGGAAGTATGAAACAGGCTTGTCGAAACCGTTCGATGAATGCTCGAACTGTTTCCTTCTCCTTCTGACGTATCTCTATGAGGGACGCCATTGTTATGTCCTTCCCTCCGTCATAGAAACGATCGAGGAAGAGACATGTCAAGTCGTCGAAGGAAAATATGGAGTTGTCGGGAAGACTGCAGTACCAGTCGTAAGCCACTCCTTTCAGTACCCCGATAAATATGCTGGTGAGTAGTGTGTCTTCCTTCGGGAGATGACCCGTTTGAGACTGGAATTACGTCAGATAGCGGCATGGAGATTCCTTTCCATCGTATGGCGTCAATGTTTATAGTTTATATTTGGGAGGATAAACCACTTTGTTCCATTCGAGGGGTATGGTTGTGGGATCCCCATCTTTTGGCGCTCCTCTTGTCTGTTCTTGGACTCAAAGCGCTCGCACAAGTCCCTGATCATCTCAACCACATCTTCCATAGAGCTGGGAGTCGGAGAAGGTGGTACAGCCTGGAGTTGAGCATTTGATGGCTCCGACGTCCGTGGTGCTTTGCGATGATCTGTATCCAAGGATACCCGTTGAAGGGGTACACTTGATTCTCCATTGGCCCCTGGGTCAGGACCGGTAGACGGTTCCCTGGCCAAAGCAAATCGTATCTCAAACACTGCTTGAGTCAGTGTTTGTATGGAGACAGAGAGGGTTTTGAGTCCTCCCTCCAAGGTATCCATGCGCTGGACGAGATCTGCTGGTAGCGCATCTGACTCCGCATCACTAGCTCCCGTCATGTACACCGTCATGATGCGACTGGAATTGGATGGATCGGTTGAGGCTTCGCTTTCGGCCTCGCTCTCTTGAAAAGGAATTTTCCCCGGAGCTTCGTCTTATGCTCTGGAGAACACCTTCGTCTTGGGGAGAAGTATCAGCAAGGGTCTGACTACCCCCAGCTTGTCTTGGAGGACTTCTTCGTCTTCGGGACGCAGATCCTCAGGGGCTTGACTACCCCCAGCTACATCCGGGAGGCTGACTTCGTCTCCAGAATGAAGATCCACAGGGGCTTGACTACCCCCAGCTTCTTCTGAGATCTTCTTTCTCCCTCGAGTGCCCTCAAACACTCCTGAGGACGGAACAATTGTCTTGGTCTTCCTCGGCTGGCTCTTAGATGATAACAAAGTCGAGAAGCTGCCAGTCGCCTTAAGAATTAATGGGGAGTTGGAGACTACGTTGTTAGAAGCAACCTGTAGTTCTAGCTCCATTTCAGTTGACACCTTCTTTCCGAGGCGGTGTTGGAGAGGTGTTGATGATTGCAGCCGCTGGAACACCGACTGCCTTGGTGGGACCGCTGTCTTACAATAGCAGTTGATGGTGACTACAGCACAGGTGTGCCCTGTAAGGGACACATTGCACTTGTCAGTTGACTCTCCTGATCGGCGTTTGTGAGTGATCACATTACGTAGATCGTGGGAGGAGAGTGCCACCTTCACACCCCCATCAGGCGCATGGCAAGGCCAAGCGCTGGGGTGGTCAGGTGAATGCTGTGCCCCCTGATCCGACACAAAAGATGTGCCTAAATCAATAGTGGGAGAACAACATTTAAAGTGGCTTGAACCAGCCTCAGACGCACAACCAATGTAGACGCAGGGGTTCAAGACCATTGAGTTTGCCTCACACGGTTTGGTTGAAAGTGCAGCAAATACGCCCAAGCGGTATGAGATCTTTGAAGGTTGACCTGTTGGCGGCGCAGAATCATCCGAGTCGACCTTATACAGTTTACCATTGGCAGCATGCATGATTATGAGCGCATGCCTCAGGCTCACTGCTGGCATAGCACGTTTGGGGCGCATGGCCCGTGCTGTCTTGGACTTCTTCGTACCAGCCCGCTGGAGCGTATAGTACTCAGAGTCCAAATTCTTCTCGCCACGACAGCGAGTGAGTCAGTCAAAGACAGATGCCTTCTGTGGCACATCAGAGTTAATACGCAGGACGTTAGCTGCGCCCCTGCTCCGTCGATGCATCTTCTTCGTCTGAGAGGAAGATGGTTAGGGAATGTGGTCGGCCCCACGTTTCCCCGAGAGATGTGCTACGGCGGCGAGCGCATCTTGGCTGCTAAGGACGACAGCAGGAAGGGTAGGCTGCATCGGCGCATCCCCTTTGGTGGTGGTGCCAGAGGCGTCGACCTTGCGCACCCAGACTTGGCGAGTCTTCTTCGACTTTGGCAGCCGCTTCGAAGAACTTGCGCTGCCTTCAAAGATGAACTCCTCATATGCCTGTTGATTGAGGCGTACGACCAGCGTCTTGTGGGAGGAGCCCACCTTCACGTCATCGGATTACGACACAGCTTTTTCAGTAGAGGAGAAAGAGGTCCCCAGCAGAGTCGCCAGCTTGTTTGCCATTAAAATCTTTTTATTGCAATTTCAATTACAAACAGAACAGTGTTACAATGTAGGACTTAGATGTAGTCCTAGGAGAACACTTTTGTTTATCTGGGTCCCTGTGTCGATGGAGCGAATGGTAATACATTGACTCCGTTGACGATCTGACGATGGTTCTCGGTTTTCTGAAGGTCTGAGTTTCTCTGGGTGCTGGAGCTTGTGGAGAGGAAGAAGACGTTGAGTGTCTCTTCCAATATCTGGGAGTAAACTTTGACGCTTTGGTTGACTGTGCATCTTGATCTCTGACAGTCTGTGTCTGTGTGAGAGGGAATGATCCTTCTATTTATAAGCAGCAGATTGGCTGCTTATACGTGCATATATAGGATACGCCTGTTTGTGGGGATGCTACGTGGTGATTGTCGATGGAGGAGCATGGACGATACGCTCTGATTAAGGAGTTGAACCCTTCCTGTTGCATTGGTGGGCTGCGGCCGAGCTGACACGTAGCAGTAGAGAGGATTTTTTTAGTTGCTGAGATCTTGGATGATTAGCACCCCTTCATAGGCTGAACTGAGTCAAAGGACATATGGCGCATATCCGTAGCTCAAAGATCTCGGATTTGGTGGAGAGTAATCTAACAGGATGCGCCTGGGATTGGGCGCATGAGAAGACTTTGGCTCGCAACCATCAGGAGTTACGAACCAGTCTGGGCACATGGCTTTTGAGGCGTATGCGAGGCTTCAGTAGCGACTTGACCTCTGTCTTTAGGGATCAGAGAAAGGTCTGAGGCGCATGGCTCTTGAAGCACATGCAGAGGTTTGGGCGCATGGCTGCGGAGGCGCATGAGAATGGTCGGGCGGCCACATGGCTTGTAACCGCCAGAAGAGAGTAATGATGACGCTGACGTCAGCGGCACTTCATTTTCTGTAAAAGCTGTCAACTGTTCAGTCCTTCGGGGATGTGCTGCCAACTCTGTCACTTTCGTATTAATTTTTTGGTGGGTGACGAGCCACAGTGGGCGCATCGATTTGTACCCCACTAGGCACATAGGTCCGTTCACCAGGACGCATGGATCTGTGCTTTGTTGGGCGCATACATACGGGGCGCTTGGTGCTGATGGTGCATCCTTATTGGTCTGTCTGTTGAGTTCTTCGGGTCATTTAATGACTCTCTGACTTAGCTGAATTCGAAGAGGCAAATTCATCATCATAAATACAAGTTCATTGCACTAACTTCAGAAAGGTTGCCACTTGGCGCATGGGTTTGATTTGCCCTGGCCTATAAATAGCAACAGTTTGAGAGAGTTTTGTTGTCTCTCCTTTGACTTCTCGACGAAGATGGATTCGACTGATCCTCCTCCTTGGCAAGATGTTGTACTATGGGTGATGGTTCTCCATGTTCGAAGAAGCTTTGACGGTGAACTCCTTCAGAAGATAAGAGCCCCAGGCCGGTAGATGCGCCTGTGCATTGACAAGAAAGTGATTCACTCTGACAGGGCGGAGTGATGCGCTGGGATACGCCGGGCTGAGACGACGCGGCTAGCTGAGACATCTGAGTGATAGGCCTAGTTAAGAGTAGGCTGTTACAAAGTCTTCAATTGGCATCATGTTTCTGAGACGATGTCGGACAGGCACAGCATGTTGCAACTGCTGGAACACAGACTGCCTTGGTGGTGGAGCCACTGTCTTGCGGCAGCAGCAGTTGATGGCAACAGTAGCACAAGTATGTCCCGTGAGGGACGAGTTGTGTATGATGGTTATCTCTCCCGATCTACGTCTGTGAGTGATCACATTACGTAAATCATGTGAGGAGATGTTGACACTCGTACCCTCTTCAGGCGCATGGCAAAGCCAAGCGTCAGGGTGAGTGTATGAGTGACACTCATACCCTAATCAGGCGCATGGCAAAGCCAAGCATCATGGTGAGTGTATGAATGACACTCGTACCCTAATCAGGTGCATGGCAAAGCCAAGCATCAGGGTGAGTATATGAATGACACTCGTACCTTAATCAGGCGCATGGCAAAGTCAAGCGTCAGGGTGAGTGTATGAGTGATGCGCCACCTTTACACCCCTATCAGGCGCATGGCAAGGCCAAGTGCCGGGGTGATCAAGTGAATGTTGTGCCACTTTGTACAGCTTACCATAAGCAGCGCGCATGATTGTGAGCACATGCTTCTGGTTTGTCGTTGGCATAGCACGTTTGAGGAGCATGGCCCGTGCCGTCTTGGAGTTCTTCGTACTAGCCCGCGAAGGCGCATAGTACTCAAAATCCAACTTTTTCTTGCCTTGACAGCGAGTGAAGAACTTACAGCCAACCCAAAAAAAGAGAAGAACTACTGCAACTTTTGTGGCTCGAACGGGCTCCCTGGATAACGGGCTCCCTTTTCTTTATTTATTTTGGTGCCATTTTCAAAGGAGGCAAGAGGGCTCTATATATAGAGTGAAATGAGACCTCTCTTCTTCTTCTTTCCGATGTGGGATTAAAAGTAATATCCCTCCTTTTTCATGCTTCTACAATTCAGTCTGTAAGAATAGGCAAGCATCCAGTAACTGATAAAAGCAATGGTTTGCATTTGTTTATTATGCTTCTATTAAACATGCTAAGAAGGCTCTTACTGAATTGAAGGGACATACCGGTATTAGACGGTAAATTCCCTCCCCACCCCAACACCATCACCTACCCCCAAAATAAGGTTTTTGACTGCATCTTCTGTATGTCAACTATGACAGGTAAAAGGTAAACAAATTTGGATATCGACTAGTGATGATAATGATACTCTTTACCTGGGGAACATCTGCAAGACTTGGACAAAGAACAATCTACGATTGCATATGCACTTTCAAGCTTATGGCTATAGCTTTGCAACTTTCATTTGTTGCTTTTCTCTCTCTCTAAAAAATGTTTAAGTCTACCAAAGAACATGTAGAAATTATCTTTGATGTTTATGATAACTTCTTGATGAATGATATTACTTGTTACGCTACACCTAAATCATTGTTGTCCCCTTACATACAAATCTCTCTTATGAAAATTGCTGCTTCTAGGTAATTGAAACATTAAAAGGATATGGAATTAAGCAAATAGAGGACACATTGTTGCCTGATGATTCCAAGAATGAAGGAAGAACAGAGGTTTTCATAGAATTTGCTTCTCATTCTGATGTAATGTCGACCTTTCAGCGTCTAAGAAAGCCAGATGTTGTGTTTGGCCGTGATATAGATGCAAAGTTTCTTTTGCTCAAACATCCCTAATGATACCCTCCACTTTTTTCTCCGTCACAGGAGCTAAAAGAATTCATTTTCTCTTGTAGTGACCAGCTTCTTACATACTAAATCCAAAAACATATTCTGATTGGTAGTAAAGATCAGAGGAAAACATGAGTGCCTCCTCCTGGATAGCTTGTTGATAACCAGCAACTAGAGGCCACTTGTTGTATATGATAGGACGAGCTTTGTGCCTTTTTGGTTGTAGAAGGTTGATCTGAATGGAGCAATGATCACTAATACCTTCTACCAATTCCTCAGCAACAACGTCAGAAAAAAGGCCAGCCACCAACTATTTTCCAAACCCTGTCAAGTTGACAAGCCACTTTTCTTCTCAAAGTCTTATTATTCCATGTCCAAATATGTCCAGATTGAGCTCGAGGCTGCAATCCCGATCTCATAAGACAGTTCTGAAAGTCCTGGAGAATAGTGTCAGGGATCAGGCGACTATCCACTTTTTTGTTGTTGTAGAGAAGATTATTAAAGTCCTCCAAACACAGAAGGGGTAAGTCGATATTGGACTGGACAGAGTCATCCAAAGAAATAATGTCCTCCCATAGCTTGTCCCTCTTTCGACGATCATTGTGCTCATAAACCACACCAAGAACAAACTTAAGTCCACCCTTATTTTAGAAAATAATGGATATCACCTGATCAGAAATAGAGATGACCTATCCATCACAAACTATGCCATCTCACCTGATCCAAATCCTCGCCATACTACCCAGATGAAGGTTATGATTGTCACGCCCCGACCCAAAAAATTGCTCATCCTCGTATCGATTTATCCGAATCATCGTTCTCGCTGGAGAGTGATGTCATACGAGTCTGGAGTTGCACTCGTACAAGGCAAGATAACAAGTTCTTAAATGGTTATTTTTGATTTGATATTAGCAACGGAAGAAAATAGAGTATACAAAACAATTCTCTTTATTGATAAATAAACTGAGATTACAAAGACTTTCAATAGCCCAACTGAATTTGCCAGATTGGCTACAACACTCAAGTTCTCTCTTGCCCACAAAGGATTTCACCATTCCATACATCATGCCTTCTATATCTCAGCCGCATAAATCCTGTTACAAGTCCGACTGTCAATGCGATCGCACGCTTCACACACTACGACATTCCATGCCTCAGCGCGATCAAGCGAAGCTCTGCCACAAGCAGACCATTCCCTGAAACTACTAACAAACTAGTGGAGGATTAGTACTTTTGTCCTCGCTGTACTAATCAAAGATCCACTTAAATAAACCGATATTTTTTATGTATTGATTCATGCAACATACAATTTAGTTATCTTTCTATGTTCTCCTTAGGATATGTTTCATGGCATATTCGATTATAGTAAAGCATGATATCATGGCAAGCATGTTATTTTGATTTGCATAACCAAATAGGCAACCAATAGCAATCTTGTGTTGTTTCGTGACTTCTTACCAAACATTGACGCACTCGCCCTTACACCGACGTAAGGTGAATACAACTCATTCCATCTCTGTCATGTTATAGTGCTCTGTGCAGGAGCTCTGTGTTCCTGCACTTTCGGCCCACCATTCCTTAACTATATGAAGGTCATTGGCGTATCCGTGCCGGAATGGACTAATTTGTTTATCTTCTCTTTTCTTTTCTTTTCTCACACTGGATAACCTGGCGTCCTCCGTGTACGGGTTTGCTGGCCCAGTATCCGAAGGATGCCGAACTTACCATTAATTGTGGCTTATCACATCATTAGCAGATCGCAAGTTATACCCAAAAGCTGTGTACCAATAATGATTACTCTCCCTCCTAGGCCGAACGGTCCCGGCACCCCGGCACAACCTGTTCGAGGGAAATCGTCACACATGTGCACAGAAAATATCTCAAGTCCATTCGAACATGCAACGTACGCATCAAACTCATACAACCAAATATAGTCTTGAGTTCGAAACTAAGACTTTATGTCGTCTCATATTTTTTTATTCTTTCAATGTATTCTTACTTTATTCTTCATTTCAATGTTCAATGACATCATGTCCCAATTCAATGTTCGTCAAACGAATGACCCGAAGGTCCCGAACATTTTTGAGGCATCATGTCACATCTGACAGTTCTGTCACATTCACGCCACAACTGTTCTCTTCGCAATGAAGCCATCTTTTATGATTCTCGTGCACCTACGCACGCTTTGATACGATTGTTCTCTATTCTTTGAGTCGTGCATGTGATGCACGCCTCGATACCATAATTCCATGTTCTATGCCTTAGTGTTCAATGTATGTTTCTTCCCTCTGACTCGTGCAACTGAGGCATGACTTGATAGGGTATTCAATGTTCTATAGCTCGTGCACTGAGGCACTCACGTCGATATAGTCTTTTAATATTCTAGCATACTAACTCGTGCACGGGGGCACGAAATGACTCGTGCGTTGAGGCACTTGTCGATACAGTTATCCCATGTTCTTATAGCTTGTGCACCGAGGCGCTCGCCTTTTACGATATTCAATGTTCTATAGCGACTCGTATATTTGATGTACGTTTCATTTCAATTGTTCTATCTAGTGTTCGACACACACTATGTTCATCTCTCGATCGAGCCACGCCCGTGGTCTCGATAGGTTAATTTAGCATACAACGATATATTTTACTTAGGCATGCAGGAGTAGGAAAGAGAAGTCAAAGTCCTCTCCATCTTAAGTCGATACGCCTTGTCGTTTAGTCGAGCCGATGCGGCTCGATTTCATAACTTATTGTGCGGCCAAATCTTCTAACTTTTTCATTCGAACACTTTACGCTATGTTGAATTATCCAAGCAATTTGGCCTACCGTGCCTACACTTCAGTCCGTAGCAAGGCGACGATTTGGTTTTGCGAACACCTTTCAAATAAGGCAAAATGTCGACCTTTTATATTTCAGCGTAAACGTATAGCTTGCACACGAAACCAACTAAAATCAACACTTGTCCGAATCGGACTAATGCCTTGCGTCGATTCTATTTCTTAGAATCTTCGAGCCGACTCAATGCTTTCTCTCGGGTCAACTTAACACTTGTACCGATATGACTCGATACGTTTCTCGGGACAAGGTAATTCTTGTATCGATTTGCATCGATACTTAATGTAGCATTTGCTTCCTAAGAATTTAATTTGATAATTATGAATTGATTTGGGATCACAAGGGTGCGTACCTAATCCTATAGCTTAAGTACAATAAAACTAGGACATAAATGGTCTCCAGGGTCCCCAGGCAGTCTCTAGTGTATTATTTTATTATTTTAGAATTTCTTAGATTTTTAGGAGAATTTTTGATAAATTTATATATAGTTTTATTATTTTCTTAAGCTTCTAGGAATTTCTGTGAAGGAACCGGAGAGTATTTTTTTAGGCCAAATAAATTATTTGGGCTCTAGAACCCTTAAAATATTTTTTATTTTTTTAGGAATTTTTAGGAATTTTCTGGGATTTATTTAGGATTTTTTTTCCTGATTTTTATTTAATTTTTTGTAATTAAAAACTCTATTTCCGAATATATATCGAGTCAGCCGAGCGGGGGGGCCCACACGTCAGCCGCTGGCATGATCGTAGAAGTCAAATTTGGTTAACAATTCATCGATTTGGTCACGGTTAGCCATAATGGCGATAACTTTTGACAAATCGTAATTTTGCGGCATGATCGATTCCAGTGTACTCGTGGCACTGAAATCTACCACGTTGCTCACTCAAACTTTTTAAGTAGTAACGTTTGACTAGTTATTCAATAGTATATCTCGGATTGCGTGCCACGGGTCCCGAATTTGGAACCGTGACTTTCTTTGGCCAAATATTTGTGTTTATATTCTATTTTCATATTTAAATAAGTTAAAATAGGTTTTTAGATGATTTATTCCAAAATTAAAATAAGATTAATTATGTTAAACCATTAGCTACTTTCTAAGGTTTTTAGAGTGGGAATTGTATATCTGACTTGTGGTTGTTTGTGCGACGTGGTTCGTGGGATGATGCATGATTTGATAGCTTCTAGGTCAGAGTTTGTCTTGTCTTCAACTTGTGAAATCTATCTGTCCAGGAGTTCAGGCAAATACTTGTTGACACCTTCATGTGCATTTACTTTATATTGTTATATTTCACTTATACATGATATTTTCGTGTCTTGACTGTTACACACACGAGAGTTGAATGATTGACTATTGTTGATATTTCCTTATCGTTATCGAGATCGTGTTTTTCATGATAGTGAGGTTTGGATGTTGGAGGGGTACAATTACTAGGCACGTTGACAAAGTCCAGATTGTATTGTTGGCAACTCTTCTGGTTACGGGGGCGGGCCTTATAACCTCATCGTTCGCCCAAGCCGTCCATATGTAGGAACGTTGTACTTCTCACGATACGTGTAATACGAGTGATTATATGAGTCTCTTTACTTTTCATGCTTGTTAATTTTCTTATCAGTTTCTTCCATCCCATGATTTCTTGTTCATATTGTTCATTGTTTCCATTTATCATTATTTTCCATGTTTAGTGTTTTATTGCTTTATATTGTACTTGTATTATGTTGGTTTAGACTTGTACTTGTTCCAATCCTGACTGGATAACTTTTTTTCAGCTTTAGACGACAAGATCTGTCCCGAGGTCTACGGTGAGTATGTTGGCGACCCTGACGTCACTGGCATACCCGATTCCAGTACTGATGCGAATTAGCATATTTCCTTCCTTATGGATTCGCATTAGTTAGTAGTTATAGTTATAGAGTTTAGTTGTTTTATTTTCTGCTATCCGGGTTTTTTTTCCTGAGACTTTTCTGAGTTGTAGTGGATTATTTGATCATTATTATATTGAGACTATTGGATATGATATTTTTGGTTAATATTGATGGCTTAGTTGTAGAAGATATATATATATATATATATATATATATATATATATATATATATATATATATATATATATATATATATATATATATATATATATACGCGTGTTGTGCTTGTTGTGGACCATTGTAATCACAGACAGCGTACTACCGTCGATGCTGTGGCGTAGGCTGGACTTGGCCACAAACTCGTATCCCAAAATTGGGAGTAGGTCGTGACAAGTTTTTATGGTAGCCCATGCAGGCCCAATTTTGCAAAAGACTGCAAACTCGTGGTAGTACTTAAGTTAGTCGTACTACTGTGAGCCTGCAAATAGAGTTGAAGTTCGGAGGTTATATCATCCACAAATAGGATTTTCAACCTTATGAGTCTGTTTTATCATAGAATCTTATTGTATCTTATTTTGCATCCTGCTTAATTCCGTCCGAGATTTCTTCGATATGTTTGTATCTACCGTGCTAACCATATCCTTTCTTTCCTTTCAGTTCGCAATGGTTGAGACAAGGCGCAGTGCGATCCGTAAGGGAAAAAGGGTAGCTAACCCATATGCTACTCCCGAACCCAAAGGATCAACAATAGAGAGTACTGAGTTCGTAGAGCCTTCTAACCATCGACAAGATAGGGTTAGTGCTGAGGATCTTCCACCCCCACCACCAGGATCCCCAATCCAAGGAGTGACTGTGGATGGAGCACATATCCATGCGATACTCCAGGGCATAATGGAGACTCGGCAGAGGCATGCGGATGTTTTGGAGAGGAGCATAGAAACATGAAAAGATCGTGTGGGTACTATCGATGGGTTTCACAAGATGAACCCACGTCCCTTCACTGGTTCGAAAAAATTCATAGAAGTTACCAACTGGCTAGTAGAGATAGAGACACTACTAGAGGCATCGGAGTTGCCATCAGAAAAGTGGATAAAAGAGATGAAGTTGCAGCTCAAGGACAATGCACATTATTGGTGGGCTGCACAAGAAAGACGGTTGGGCAAGAATGTGTCATGGGAAGAGTTTACGGAACACCATGTTCTTCCCTATGACAGTTCAGAAGGAGCTGTGGGATCAGTTAATACGACTAGAGCCGGGGAACATGACGGTGGACGAATATGATACAGAATTTAGTCGTTTGAGCCGCTTTGATCCTACTCTTGTCTCAACAGAAGAAGAAAAGGCAAAGAAGTTCCACTCTGGATTGAATTACAAGTTGCAGAGTTTGACAGCATCAGCAGATCCGACATCATATACGGCTATCCTAAATGCGGCTAGACGTCAGGATTCCTTTTTGAAGAAGAAGCAGACTAATCTGAAGAGGCCCTCTTCCATGATTTCTTTGGATAAGACATCTCAAGGTGCGAAAAAGCATCCCCAGTTTCAGCAGCATCGGCCACTTATCAAAGCAGCACCGGTACATCAGAACAAGCAGAATCAACCCCTTCCAGTGTGCCAGTTTTGCTAGAAGACTGGGCATACCTTGGCTGTATATAGAAAGAGGTTGGGACATTGTCTTAATTGTGGATCACCTGACCACCAAGTGTGAGTGTGCCCCTTTATATCACAAAGATCATCCAGTGGAGACTCAGCAGAGGCATGCAGAGTTGGAGAGGTTGCTTATAGATTGGCACTTCCACCCACATTGGAGAATGTTCATAATGTATTTCATGTATCACAGTTAAGGAAGTACGTGGCTGACCCAAGCCATGTATTGGATCATTCAGAGATTGAGGTAGGACCGAGTCTATCTTATCAGGAGCAACCAGTGGAGATATTGGACCGACGGAAGAAGGTTTTGAGGAGGCAGATCATACCCTTGGTTCGAGTAGCATGGAGACATCACTCACCTGGGGAGTCTACTTGGGAGCGAGAAGACGAAATGTGTGAGAGGTTTCCCCATTTGTTTGAAGATTGAGGTAATTTTTGTTTTATGTAAGCATTATTTTATTTTTGAGGATAAAAATATTTTAAGGGGAATAGTTTGTAGCATTTGCTTCCTAAGAATTTAATTTGATAATTAGAAATTGATTTGGGATCAGAAGGGTGCGTACCTAAGCCTATAGCTTAAGTATAATAAACTAGGACATATATGGTCTCCAGGGTCCCCAGGCAGTCCCTAGTATATTATTTTATTATTTTAGAATTTCTTGGATTTTAGGAGATTTTTTGATAAATTTATATATGGTTTTATTATTTTCTTAAGCTTCTAGAAATTTTTGTGAAGGCACCCGAGAGTATTTTTTAGGCCAAATAAATTATTTGGGCTCTAGAACCCTTAAAATATTTTCTAGATTTTTCTAGAAATTTTTAGAAATTTTCTGTGATTTATTTAGGATTTTTAGGATTTTTTCTGATTTTTATTTAATTTTCTGTAATTAAAAACTCTATTTCCTAATATATACCCAGTCAGCCGAGCGGGAGGCCCACACGCCAGCCGCTGGTGTGCGGTGTGCGGGCCCACCCGTCAGCGCTGACAGTGCTGAGTTGGCGGGTGGTTTCTTTATTTGGAAGCCGACCTAGCTGGCTAGCCAGCCAAGCCGGACGCTTCCTGGGCCGCTAGATCCCAGCGAGTGGGCGCAGATGCTGCCACGTGGCAGTCCATAACCGACTCTCAAATGGCTTAGCAGCTCCACTCCCTATATATATATGTATATAGTTTAGGTTTTTCCGAAAACCCTATATTTATTTCCAGCAGCTTTTGTGGGAGAGTTCAAGTGGAGTCCTCGACTTCGCAGAGGGTTTGCCATTGATCTAGACGTCCGTTTTGCACGCTATTTTTTCAATTAGAAGCTTATTGAGCTTAGGTTTCTGAATATGTACTTTATTTTCTGGAATTTTGTTCTCAAATTCTTGGATAATTATTTGAGTGTCGGTTGTCCAAAAATCAATGCGTCGCACGATTTTCGAGATTTCGAGTGATTCCGAACTCCGATTCACGATCCGTTTGAAGTTTTGGAAATCTGACACCGAGCTCTACAAAATATAATTTTTCCAGTAATTCAGAGTTGTATCTAGTATTTTATTTTATTCGTAGAAGTCAGATTTGGTCAACAATTTATCGATTTGGTCACTGTTAGCCATAATGGCGATAACTTTTAACCAAATCATGATTTTGTGGCACGGTCGATTCTAGTACACTCGTGGTACTGAAATCTACCATGTTGCACATGCAAGCTTTTTAAATAGTAACATTTGACTAGTTAGTTAACATTATGTCTTGGTTTGCGTGCCACGGGTCCCGAATTTGGAACCGTGACTTTCCTTGGCCAAATATTTGTGTTTAGATTCTATTTTCAGATTTAAATAGGTTAAAATAGGTTTTTAGATAATTTTTTCCAGAATTAAAATAGGATTAATTATGTTTAACCATTAGCTACTTTCTAAGGTTTTTAGAGTGGAAATTGTATATCTGACTTGTGGTTGTTTGTGCGACGTGGTTCGTGGGATGATGCATGATTTGATAGCTTCTAGGTCAGAGTTTGTCTTGTCTTCAACTTGTGAAATTTATCTGTCCAGGAGTTCAGGCAAGTACTTGTTGACACCTTCATGTGCATTTACTTTATATTGTTATATTTCACTTATACATGATATTTTCGTGTCTTGACTGTTACACACACGAGAGTTGAGTGATTGACTATTGTTGATATTTCCTTATCGTTATCGAGATCGTGTTTTTCATGATAGTGAGGTTTGGATGTTGGAGGAGTACAATTACTAGGCACGTTGACAAAGCCCAGATTGTATTGTTGGCAACTCTTCTGGTTACGGGGGCGGGCCTTATAACCTCATCGTTCGCCCAAGCCGTCCATATGTAGGAACGTTGTACTTCTCACGCTACGTGTAATACGAGTGATTATATGAGTCTCTTTACTTTTCATGCTTGTTAATTTTCTTATCAGTTTCTTCCATCACATGATTTCTTGTTCATATTGTTCATTGTTTGCATTTATCATTATTTTCCATGTTTAGTGTTTTATTGCTTTATATTGTACTTGTATTATATTGGTTTAGACTTGTACTTGTTCCAATCCTGATTGGATAACTTTTTTTCAGCTTTAGACGACAAGATCTGTCCCGAGGTCTACGGTGAGTATGTTGGCGACCCTGACGTCACTGGCATACCCGATTCCAGCACTGATACGAATTAGCATATTTCCTTTCTTATGGATTCGCATTAGTTAGTAGTTATAGTTATAGAGTTTAGTTGTTTTATTTTCTGCTATCCGGGTTTGTTCCCGAGACTTTTCTGAGTTGTAGTGGATTAGTTGATCACTATTATATTAAGACTATTAGATATGATATTTTTGGTTAATATTGATGGCTTAGTTGTGGATGATATATATATATATATATATATATATATATATATATATATATATATATATATATATATATATATATATATATGCATGTTGTGCTTGTTATGGACCATTGTTATCATAGATAGCGTACTACCACCGATGTTGTGGCGTAGGCTGGACTTGGCCATGAACTCGTATCCCAAAATTAGGAGCGGGTCGTGATAAGTTTTTATGGTGGCATATGCAGGTCTAATTTTGCAAAAGACTGCGAACTCGTGGTAGTACTTAAGTTAGTCGTACTACTCTGATCCTGCAAATAGAGTTGAAGTTAGGAGGTTATATCATCCACAAATAGGATTTCCAACCTTATGAGTCTGTTTTACCATAGAATCTTATCATATCTTATTTTACATCATGCTTGATTTCGTTCGAGATTTCTTCGATATGTTTGTATCTACCGTTCTAACCATATCCTTTCTTTCTTTTTAGTTCACAATGGTTGAGACAAGGCACAGTGCGATCCGTAAAGGGAAAGGGGTAGCTAACCCATATGCTACTCCCGAACATGTCACGACCCGTACCCGTTTTTTTTTTTAAACGGATACGAGACGTGTCCAAGCCAGCCTACGCCGCAGTGTCGGCGGTAGAACGCTGTCACGGCCATGAAGATCAGAATCACAAATAATACTCATTCACATAATTAATTTAACTTACAATGATCACAAGTTTTACATTTGTAGAAAAATATAAACTTGTACAAATAAATGAATGACTACAACTCAACTATCTAGCTAGTCTCTAGGCCTTTGTCTGCAAGTATTCCCGTCACTCCCCAAGCTAAATGAATCTACGGCTAACCTGAAAATGTTGGTTTCCAGTCAAGAATGGAACGAGCACAATTCACTGAATGCAATTTCAAATAAAGAAAATGACTATAAGACAAGGGTTAGGCATTAATCATGAGTTTTGAAAATAACAATAAGCCGTAAGAAAAATCAATAGTAATAAATAGACCAACATACTTTCCACCGTTAGAAGTACCTTTGATATGTGATCGGTCTGGGGTACTACACCGCACGGTCTACAATGTCTACTCACTGTCTACAATGTCTACTTGCAGAAAAATAAGCACTGTCTACGATGTCTACTTGCAGAAAAATAAGCACTGTCTACGATGTCTACTTGCAGAAAAATAAGCACTGTCTACGATGTCTACTGCAGAAAAATAAGCACTGTCTACGATGTCTAAGCACTGTCTACAATGTCTACTGCATGAAAATAAGCACTGTCTACAATGTCTACTCACTGTCTACAATGTCTACTGCATGAAAATAAACACTGTCTATGGTCGGATCACACATCCTTGGTACTTCTCATTTCCGACTCAACAATTTATAATAGAGTATAAAAATATCACATAACTAATGACCAATCAATGAAATATAGTAAAGATCAATATCGAAATGCAGACAATAAACTGTACTCGCCTGTGGTCCTGTGCTGGTGAAACCGACAGTCTGAACTACTCAAAGTGCCACAAAAGTCAAAACCCGTACAACAGTCCCCGGATGCTGAAATAAACAATACCAATGATCTCAGAATAGTCCAATTAGCTAGGATTGCCTGTCCTTAAGTCCAATTCTGGACACAGGGGCAAAACGGTAATTTCGGGCCAAAACGATGTCCGCCGTTGGACCCGTTTTGCACCGAAAAGCGTGCCAGAGTCAACGGTCTCTAAAGTCGTCAAACTATATGTCTACGGATCCAGTTTTCCGATACGAACCCAACCGTATGTCCAGAGTTGGATTCCGGCGGCCGTGCACAAAATCGCCCGTTGAGTGGGACCATGGGGCCCATAAAACGACGTCGACTTCAACTGTCTCAGAATTGGACCAAACTTGGCATGCAGGACCAAAAAAATGATACGGTCCTGTTGGCGCAAGTTTCGTCTCGATCTGACGAGCGTGCACAAAGTTATGACTGAATTTGCATTGGACGGATACGGGACGATCCCGACGGATACGCGTCGAATTCGTCGCGCACACGCGATCAATTTGAATTCCGTCAGAGCCCACACGACCACGAAGCCGTTATGCAGCTTTCGATACCTTCGGTTCGCGACCACGTCGCCCGGATTGGCGGGACGCACGTCGTATCGAAGATTTCAGTTTTGGGAAAACATGATTTCCGGTGTACTTTAAACAGGTTTTACTCGGTAACTGTTGGAGTTAATTTAAAACTTAAAGAAGGGTTTTCATGCTCTACATGTTGTCAATAATTTTCTTCAAATAGATTTTCCAAACATTTACTGAGTTGCCAAGAATTTATCAGTAAACAGGGGAAATCGGACTACTTATAAACTGTTTCCTGAAACAGTTTTTCCATGATGTTAACATCGATTTTCGGAATCGATGGATCGATTCGCCTCAAAACCGAGTGTGGGGACTTCGAGAGGGTTAGGTAGGCTCTCTAGGGAATTTCACGACTTCGAAAACGACGTAGTATACAAGGAGGTATAGGGTCGATTAAGAAGGTACCTGGCTGTGTTGAAGAAACAGAGCATTGCTCTGTTCTGTCAGTCTTGGCGCGGTGCGACGGCGTCGAGGTGACCGACGGCGGCTCGTGGAGGTCCAGGGGGGTCGCCCAGCCTCGAACGTCATCTGGTGATGCGGCGCGCGCCTAGGTTTAGGGTTCTCTCACGCGCTCTATTATTATATGGGGTCGGCTGTGAAGCCCCCTCCCTCTTATTCTCGGTTTACTGAGAATTAATGCTGCGGGTGTGGGGCTCTCGGGTTAAGGGAAGAAGGGGTGGGGCGGTTGATAATTCGTGGGCCCCTCGGGTCAAATGCCTGTGGGTTGAACTGAGAGCATTGCTGCTGCTCTCGGTTTTGGCTTGTGGGGAACTCCACTACTAGTGTTGTTTGGGAAAACAAGTTCATTTGTGCTGCTACTAGCAATTGCTAGTACTTTAGGGGCCACATGCCGGTTTGCTTTGGGTCAGTGCTATTTGATTTCCCCCTTTTTTTTTCATTTCTTTTGCTCTCTTTTTATTTATCAAATCTTTTCTACATATACCTATAGTTTCTATATATATGTATATATACACTCAAAATTTCTATATATATAATAATACCATAAAATCCGGATAAATCATAATAGTATATATATAACTATATATATCTACATTTCTTTTCACTAGCTATATTTACACAACTATATAAAATAGGTATATATATATATCTATATTTATCTATCTATATTCCATATTTATTTCCTATATAATATTCTCTATAAATCTAAATAAAAACCAATGGCACATATTCCTATGTAGGCCTATCTACATAGATGTGAATATATATATATATAATGTTTATTTGACGATTATAATATCACCATTAATAATATTATATAATAATAACCTTGGTATTAAAATAATAAAATAATAATAAGAGTCATAATAATAATAACAAAATTCCTTAGAACAATAATGGTGTATTATACCATTACGCACAGTCTAAACTCTCAAAATATACCATGACCCCTTTTATACCAATACCCTAAATATTATTTAGTAATGATATTTATAATATCTAAATTACCAATATTTAGAAATAGCCATTAGATCATTTAAAATGGAATATACACACCCATGCCACATCCCATCAACACGAATGTCATTGGAGGTGCCGCATGCCTACATGGGATTGGGCTCGGTTCGGGCTAAAAATGGTATAACTGGTTTTCCTTAAAACTCAATAATATAAATAATAAATAAATAAACCTTCGGCAAGTGTTAAGTCGCAACTTGGCTTGGTTTTCCTAGTTAGGACATCGCTATGGCTCGGCCTCCCCTATTAGGGCTAACACACTAGTCAAAGCACGTCATTGCACTATCCGTGCCACGATTCCAAGTCGTCTTGTACTCTAAAACTCCACTATGGCTAAAAATCATTTACCGAAAAATTTAACTAAATAATTATTTATAAAAATCTAAAAATCTCTATTTAATTCCAATAAATAAACTATATTTTCAAAATTTCGGGAAGAGGGGCTACAAATCTACCCACCTTAAAATAATTTCGTCCTCGAAATTCTAATTCATAACTATTCCAAAAAATCAAAATCGACTATTACATTAATCTCCTCAAAATTTAATTTTCTCGAAAACAGTATACATCCTCCTCCTAGCCATTTGCATTTTCGAAACTCCGAGGACTTCTACCCACCTTGGTCACACTGCTCCCTCAATTCTCATATCGCTAAACTTTATAATCTTCCAACTAATTGCAAAAATAGATTTCTACCTGTAGATATCTACTTTATATGGCACCTGTACCTCTCCTATCTATCAAGCAATCCAAAGTTTAACCAGCAACAAACTTACACAGGTCGCTAAGAAATATTGGTAAATTCTAATGACCATACGTCGCTCTGAAATAGGAAGGACAGGGGGACAAGTATGAATAATCGAAGGCAATTATGAGTCTCAAAAACGGTAGAGGGTATCCAATGATGTAGATAGGATGAGAGTCTATGAACCCTTGACTTATTTGCTACAGTGGGCTACTCTAGTCCAGTCACTTGCTAGATCAAAGAACCATTCGTTCTTAGAGGAGCTTGCCATCCGTGTAATACAGGAGTTCTGTTCTCAAATTTTAAATCAAGTTCCATAATAGAACGAAAGTTGGAGAAACCAAGATTGTGATCTTTTCCGTGGTTATTTAACCACACGAGCAAGGGATAAAGTGTAATACAAGTTTGCATCACGACTTCCAGGTAGATAGAATATTGGTTACGAATGACTTCTCATTCTAAGAGAGGGAGACTACATAATAGGTGCAAGGACCTACTTCAATTGGTTCGATTTTATAGACCCACTACGGGGTTTGTCTGGAGGGGTTTTACTGGGCCTTAATGGGTTTCCTATTTGGATCTCACTCGTTGGTTGGATGAACCTTGAATCTCAATCTATATGGACTGAACAAGATTCCAAGATAAACTATGTCTACTAGGTTAGGGTAACCTAGAATAGGATTCCTTCCAAGTGATTGAGCTAGTTGTTGGTCGGGTTGGTTAGCTAGGTCCATAAGCTTGAAATGCGCCTTCAGTGACTTTTGTGTTTAAGTAGCACGGGAGGACACAATTGCGTGGCACACTAGTGGCATGTGCGCAGTGAGCTTCGAGTAGATCACAACCATATATTGGGTCGAAATGTTTGAGTCGAGGTTGAGTCTCTAATAGTAGTTGAGAAGTATACGGGTATTATGGTAAAGGTTATAGCTAGTCATTTTTACCTGAAAGTCGCACCATAAAAATAGAGTACCAGGGGACGGGTTTGAGTGGGACATGATATACCTAGATGAAGGTGGACTCGTCTAGATCTTGCTCGCGAAATTTGTTGGAAAGTATCGGCTGGTCTCGTGCTCCAAATATTAATGGCACGGCCGGGGGCACAAAATGATCTAGGTGGAAAGTGGAAGTCCAAGGGGCACTAATTATCATTCTGATAAAAAAAATTCCTAATCAATCCGTCATCTTCGTATGCCCCAAAATTTTAGAAGGTTTACAGTCTACCCACCTTAGAAGCTAGGACAGAGTTTAGGAATAATGGGGTTAGAAGAATTCCCAAGTCCGGATAGTGTACGCCTACTCTTGTTAATAAAGAATAAGGCACAACGTAATGGAATACGGTAGACATGAGTCAATTCAAGGATCGTTCCGCAATAAATGAAAACGAGTGCGTAAAATGACACATGGTCAATATGATAGAATGACTCACTCGTCCACCGTATATGAGAGTTTCGGTGGGGTAGCCAACTCCAAGGCACAACATAAGAGGAGATTTCTAACAATTGAGTCAAGAAATTCTATTTATGTCAAACCTGCCAGACTATGGGCACAAGGGTTCTAGTTAAACCAAGCTTCAACCAAATCATTAGAGGCTCACAACATTTGGTTCTTGAGGATAGATAGTCTTCTAGGTTGGAATTTTGACCAATGGTAAACCCTAATCATTCTCAACTTCAGATGGCTAGGGGTTCCAATAGTAGTTTAAGGGTCGGGAGGAGAATGAGTAACTCAAGGCATGGTTCTGGTCACATGGTTGGCCGATGGTAGCTACACTTTCGTATACAACTTTCGTAGCCATGGGAAAACGCTGTACCTACCTACCAATCACGAGTTTTCATCTTTCCAAATCGGTGAAAGACAAAAATAATAAAGAATTCAAAGGAGGTGTTACTGAATACAATTTTGTGATTCAAGGGCGAACATATAATTCAAGAGGAATTGTCAATGCAGTCGCGGATGAGATCTTACAGACATCTACATCTCAATCCACGTAGGATAATTAAATAAAGTGCGAACCACATGCATCATGGTTGATCAGACCATAATACACTGATTCTGATTAGACAATATGTTAGCAGGCGTCCCCACTGTACATATGTCTTGATTCAAGCTTGATGAAAGAGTAAGCTTGCAAAATTAGGCTGTAATAGCAGCGTTGGTTAAATAGCCAATACGATTATACCAGATTTTTGAAAGGAGGCACAGGTAGTTTGAATTTTGTGTGAATCAAAACCTTACCCGGTGTTCTTGCTTATACGGTCATCCTACTATCTTCTATTCACAAGGACTTGGTCGACTAGTGGGTTATGACCTCTAACTTCTGCATTCTAAATAAACCTATTAGTGTCAACCAATTTCCTTGTCAGTAAGTCACAAGGACTACATGATGCTAGGTCAGGAGACATGCTACCCAACTTACAAAACTTCCACTAATATCGGTTTTGGATCTTACGGGATTTACAGGGCCTTTCCATCCTCTATAGCATCTGAAACTCGTAATCTCATTTGAAATCATTTTACGAGTATTATACCTTGCCCGTATACTCGGGCTATGGTAAACCCTTGGTTTCGTAACCCAAACATGATACAAAATCGAACACTACTTAACTCTACCCAATATTAGCTCAAGGGTAACTACGATCAAGAGTGGATCACTAGCTATAGTTTGGTAATATTCTATAACCTGTATCTCCTTAAACCTATTCCAACTCTAGGGATCGTACCTTGCCAGTGTACTGCTGGCTGCAGTGGATCCATAGTCTCCAAACTTTAAAATAAATGGCGACAGTGCGCTGCTGTCCTGCCAGTATGAGTTAACTAACATTCTCGTAATTATATCTGTAAAAATATCCCTGAGCTTTGAGAGATTCAAACAAGTTGACTACGTAATAAAGCGTAAGTATTATCAGTCATAACCCTTAAAATAAGGGATTAAACAGGGAGAATAACCGAGGACAGAAGAAGTACAAACATTCTAACTATTCCTTGTGTATTCAAGCCGTTGAGGAAGAACTTGAATCGAATTAACTCGAGGTTCATCTATGGATAACATAGAAGTAATAATTCTATGGGCAAAAATAGGAACTAAATAGGCAATTTGACTAAGATATGCGGATGATATCTAAGAGGCAGAGAGAAGGAATTAAATAATTCATCTAGATTAGATCATTACTTCTAGGAAGCTCTGAATCACCAAGTGAATAATCTATCCACATTGGGATCCTATCGTCCTATCAAGAGGTAATAGTGTACATATGGGGATCTGACAACCCATCAAAATTAATAACTCCACATCTAAATTGCATGGCCTAGACTACCCATCGGTCAATTTGTATAAGGGACTCCTAGTCCTAGTCATTCTCTTAAATTAAATTAATCTTTGTTCGTGAATGAGCATGTTCCAGTCGTAGGCTCGCAATAGTACGTCTAACTTGAGTACTATCACGAGTTCACATGATTTGTGAAAACTGACCTGCATGGGCCACCACAAAAACTTGTCACGACCCGTACCCGTTTTTTTTTTTTTAAACAGATACGAGACGTGTCCAAGCCAGCCTACGCCGCAGTGTCGGCGGTAGAACGCTGTCACGGCCATGAAGATCAGAATCACAAATAATACTCATTCACATAATTAATTTAACTTACAATGATCACAAGTTTTACATTTGTAGAAAAATATAAACTTGTACAAATAAATGAATGACTACAACTCAACTATCTAGCTAGTCTCTAGGCCTTTGTCTGCAAGTATTCCCGTCACTCCCCAAGCTAAATGAATCCACGGCTAACCTGAAAATGTTGGTTTCCAGTCAAGAATGGAACGAGCACAATTCACTGAATGCAATTTCAAATAAAGAAAATGACTATAAGACAAGGGTTAGGCATTAATCATGAGTTTTGAAAATAATAATAAGCCGTAAGAAAAATCAATAGTAATAAATAGACCAACATACTTTCCACCGTTAGAAGTACCTTTGATATGTGATCGGTCTGGGGTACTACACCGCACGGTCTACAATGTCTACTCACTGTCTACAATGTCTACTTGCAGAAAAATAAGCACTGTCTACGATGTCTACTTGCAGAAAAATAAGCACTGTCTACGATGTCTACTTGCAGAAAAATAAGCACTGTCTACGATGTCTACTGCAGAAAAATAAGCACTGTCTACGATGTCTAAGCACTGTCTACAATGTCTACTGCATGAAAATAAGCACTGTCTACAATGTCTACTCACTGTCTACAATGTCTACTGCATGAAAATAAACACTGTCTATGGTCGGATCACACATCCTTGGTACTTCTCATTCCCGACTCAACAATTTATAATAGAGTATAAAAATATCACATAACTAATGACCAATCAATGAAATATAGTAAAGATCAATATCGAAATGCAGACAATAAACTGTACTCGCCTGTGGTCCTGTGCTGGTGAAACCGACAGTCTGAACTACTCAAAGTGCCACAAAAGTCAAAACCCGTACAACAGTCCCCGGATGCTGAAATAAACAATACCAATGATCTCAGAATAGTCCAATTAGCTAGGATTGCCTGTCCTTAAGTCCAATTCTGGACACAGGGGCAAAACGGTAATTTTGGGCCAAAACGATGTCCGCCGTTGGACCCGTTTTGCACCGAAAAGCGTGCCAGAGTCAACGGTCTCTAAAGTCGTCAAACTACATGTCTACGGATCCAGTTTTCCGATACGAACCCAACCGTATGTCCAGAGTTGGATTCCGGCGGCCGTGCACAAAATCGCCCGTTGAGTGGGACCATGGGGCCCATAAAACGACGTCGACTTCAACTGTCTCAGAATTGGACCAAACTTGGCATGCAGGACCAAAAAAATGATACGGTCCTGTTGGCGCAAGTTTCGTCTCGATCTGACGAGCGTGCACAAAGTTATGACTGAATTTGCATTGGACGGATACGGGGCGATCCCGACGGATACGCGTCGAATTCGTCGCGCACACGCGATCAATTTGAATTCCGTCAGAGCCCACACGACCACGAAGCCGTTATGCAGCTTTCGATACCTTCGGTTCGCGACCACGTCGCCCGGATTGGCGGGACGCACGTCGTATCGAAGATTTCAGTTTTGGGAAAACATGATTTCCGGTGTACTTTAAACAGGTTTTACTCGGTAACTGTTGGAGTTAATTTAAAACTTAAAGAAGGGTTTTCATGCTCTACATGTTGTCAATAATTTTCTTCAAATAGATTTTCCAAACATTTACTGAGTTGCCAAGAATTTATCAGTAAACAGGGGAAATCGGACTACTTATAAACTGTTTCCTGAAACAGTTTTTCCATGATGTTAACATCGATTTTCGGAATCGATGGATCGATTCGCCTCAAAACCGAGTGTGGGGACTTCGAGAGGGTTAGGTAGGCTCTCTAGGGAATTTCACGACTTCGAAAACGACGTAGTATACAAGGAGGTATAGGGTCGATTAAGAAGGTACCTGGCTGTGTTGAAGAAACAGAGCATTGCTCTGTTCTGTCAGTCTTGGCGCGGTGCGACGGCGTCGAGGTGACCGACGGCGGCTCGTGGAGGTCCAGGGGGGTCGCCCAGCCTCGAACGTCATCTGGTGATGCGGCGCGCGCCTAGGTTTAGGGTTCTCTCACGCGCTCTATTATTATATGGGGTCGGCTGTGAAGCCCCCTCCCTCTTATTCTCGGTTTACTGAGAATTAATGCTGCGGGTGTGGGGCTCTCGGGTTAAGGGAAGAAGGGGTGGGGCGGTTGATAATTCGTGGGCCCCTCGGGTCAAATGCCTGTGGGTTGAACTGAGAGCATTGCTGCTGCTCTCGGTTTTGGCTTGTGGGGAACTCCACTACTAGTGTTGTTTGGGAAAACAAGTTCATTTGTGCTGCTACTAGCAATTGCTAGTACTTTAGGGGCCACATGCCGGTTTGCTTTGGGTCAGTGCTATTTGATTTCCCCCTTTTTTTTTTCATTTCTTTTGCTCTCTTTTTATTTATCAAATCTTTTCTACATATACCTATAGTTTCTATATATATGTATATATACACTCAAAATTTCTATATATAATAATACCATAAAATCCGGATAAATCATAATAGTATATATATAACTATATATATCTACATTTCTTTTCACTAGCTATATTTACACAACTATATAAAATAGGTATATATATATATCTATATTTATCTATCTATATTCCATATTTATTTCCTATATAATATTCTCTATAAATCTAAATAAAAACCAATGGGACATATTCCTATGTAGGCCTATCTACATAGATGTGAATATATATATATAATGTTTATTTGACGATTATAATATCACCATTAATAATATTATATAATAATAACCTTGGTATTAAAATAATAAAATAATAATAAGAGTCATAATAATAATAACAAAATTCCTTAGAACAATAATGGTGTATTATACCATTACGCACAGTCTAAACTCTCAAAATATACCATGACCCCTTTTATACCAATACCCTAAATATTATTTAGTAATGATATTTATAATATCTAAATTACCAATATTTAGAAATAGCCATTAGATCATTTAAAATGGAATATACACACCCATGCCACATCCCATCAACACGAATGTCATTGGAGGTGCCGCATGCCTACATGGGATTGGGCTCGGTTCGGGCTAAAAATGGTATAACTGGTTTTCCTTAAAACTCAATAATATAAATAATAAATAAATAAACCTTCGGCAAGTGTTAAGTCGCAACTTGGCTTGGTTTTCCTAGTTAGGACATCGCTATGGCTCGGCCTCCCCTATTAGGGCTAACACACTAGTCAAAGCACGTCATTGCACTATCCGTGCCACGATTCCAAGTCGTCTTGTACTCTAAAACTCCACTATGGCTAAAAATCATTTACCAAAAAATTTAACTAAATAATTATTTATAAAAATCTAAAAATCTCTATTTAATTCCAATAAATAAACTATATTTTCAAAATTTCGGGAAGAGGGGCTACAGAACACGAGGGATCAACAGCAGAGAGTACTGAGTTCGTAGAGCCTTCTAACCATCAACAAGATAGGGTTAGTGCTGAGGATCTTCCACCCCCACCACCAGAAAACCCAATCCAAGGAGTGACTGTGGATGGAGCACATATCCTTGTGATACTCCAGGGCATGATAGAGACTCTGCAGAGGCATGCAGATGTTTTGGAGAGGAGCATAGAAACATGACAAGATCGTATGGGTACTAACGATGGGTTTTGTAAGATGAATCCACCTTCCTTTACTGGTTCGAAAAAACCCATAAAAGTTACCAAGTGGCTAGTAGAAATAGAGACACTACTAGAGACATCGGAGTTGCCACTAGAAAAGTGGATAAAAGCAGTAAAGTTGCAGCTCAAGGATAATGCACATCATTGGTGGGCTGCATAAGAAAGACGGTTGGGCAAGAATGTGTCATGGGAAGAGTTTACGTACCTCTTCAACACCATGTTCTTTTCCATGATAGTTCGGAAGGAGCTGCGGGATCATTTCATACGACTAGAGCAGGGGAGCATGACGGTGGACGAATATGATACAGAATTTAGTCGTTTGAGCCGCTTTGCTCTTACTCTTGTCTCAGCAGAAGAAGAAAAGGTAGAGAAGTTCCATTCTGGATTGAATTACAAGTTGCAGAGTTTGACAGCATCAGCAGATCCGACATCATATACAGCTATCCTGAATGCGGCTGGACGTCAGAAGTTCATTTTGAAGAAGAAGCAGACTGATCTGAAAAGGCCCTCTTCCATGATTTCTTCGGATAAGACATCTCAAGGTACGACAAAGCGTCCCCAGTTTCAGCAGCATAGACCACTTATCAAAGCAGCACCGATACATCAGAGCAAACAGAATCAGCCCCTTTCAGTGTGCCAGTTTAGCTAGAAGACTGGGCATACCTCGGCTGTATATAGAAAGAGGTTGGGACATTGTCTTAATTGTGGATCACCTGACCACCAAGTGTGAGTGTGCCCCTTTATATCACAAAGATCGTCCAGTGGAGACTCAGCAGAGGCATGCATAGTTGGAGAGGTTTCTTATAAACTGGCACTTCCACCCACATTGGAGAATGTTCATAATGTATTCCATGTATCACAGTTGAGGAAGTACGTGGCTGACCCAAGCCATGTATTGGATCATTCAGAGATTGAGGTAGGACCGAGTCTATCTTATCAGGAGCAACCAGTGGAGATATTGGACCGACAGAAGAAGGTTTTAAGGAGGCAGATCATACCCTTGGTTCGAGTAGCATGGAGACATCACTCACCCGGGGAGTCTACTTGGGAGCGAGAAGACGAAATGCGCGAGAGGTTTCCCCATTTGTTTGAAGATTGAGGTTATTATTATTTTATGTAAGCATTATTTTATTTTTGAGGATAAAAATATTTTAAGTAGATAGTTTGTAGCATTTGCTTCCTAAGAATTTAATTTGATAATTAGGAATTGATTTGGGATCACAAGGGTGCGTACCTAAGCCTATAGCTTAAGTATAATAAAACTAGGACATATATGGTCTCTAAGGTCCCGAGGCAGTCCCTAGTATATTATTTTATTATTTTAGAATTTTTGGATTTTTAGGAGATTTTTTGTAAATTTATATATAGTTTTATTATTTTTCTTAAGCTTCTAGGAATTTCTGTGAGGGCACCTGAGAGTATTTTTGAGGCCAAATAAACTATTTGGGCTCTAGAACCCTTAAAATATTTTCTAGATTTTTTTAGGAAATTTTAGGAAATTTTTAGGAATTTTTTGGGATTTATTTGGAATTTTTAGGATTTTTCTTGATTTTATTTAATTTTCTGTAATTAAAAACTATATTTCCTAATATATACCCAGTCAGTCGAGCGGGGGGCCCACACGACAGCCGCTGGCATACGGGGTGTGGGCCCACCCGTCAGCGCTGACAGCTCTTAGTTGGCGGGTGGTTTCTTTATTTGGAAGCCGACCTAGCTGGCTAGCCAACCAAGCCGGGCGCTTCCTAGGCCGTTGGATCCCAGCGGGTGGGCACAGATGCTGCCACGTGGCAGTCCGTAGCCGACTCTCAAACGGCTTAGCAGCTCCACTCCCTTTATATATAATATATATATATATATATATATATATATATATATATATATATATATATATATATATATATATATATATAGTTTAGGTTTTTCCGAAAACCCTTTATTTATTTCCAACAGCTTTTGTGGGAGAGTTCAAGTAGAGTCCTCGACTTCGCAGAGGGTTTGCCGTTGATCTAGACGTCCGTTTTGTGCACTATTTTTTTATTAGAAGCGTATTAAGGTTAGCTCTCTGAATATGTACTTAAGTTTCTAGAATTTTGTTCTCGAAGGATAATTATTTAAGTGTCGGTTGTCCAAAAATCAATACGTCGCACGGTTTTCGAGATTCCAAGTGATTCTAAACTTCGATTCGTGATCCATTTGAAGTTTTGGAAATCTGACACCAAGCTCTACAACATATAATTTTTCCAGTAATTCAGAGTTTTATCTAGTATTTTATTTTATTCATAGAAGTCAGATTTGGTCAATAATTCATCGATTTGGTCACGGTTAGCCATAATGGCGATAACTTTTGACCAAATCGTGATTTTGTGGCACGTTCGATTCTAGTGCACTCGTGGTGCTAAAATCTACCATGTTGCACACTCAAACTTTTTAAGTAGTAATGTTTGACTAGTTAGTCAACAGTATGTCTCGGTTTGCGTGCCACGGGTCCCGAATTTGGAACCGTGACTTTACATGGACAAATATTTGTGTTTAGATTCTATTTTCAGATTTAAATAGGTTAAAATAGGTTTTTAGATGATTTATTCCAGAATTAAAATATTATTAATTATGTTAAACCATTAGCTACTTTCTAAGGTTTTTAGAGTGGAAATTGTATATCTAACTTGTGGTTGTTTGTGTGACGGGGTTCGTGGGATGATGGCATGATTTGATAGCTTCTAGGTCGGAGTTCGTCTTGTCTTCAACTTGTGAAATCAATCCTTCCAGGAGTTCAGGCAAGTACTTGTTGACACCTTCATGTGCATTTACTTTATATTGTTATATTTTACTTATACATGATATTTTCGTATCTTGACTATTACACACACGAGAGTTGAGTGATTGGCTATTGTTCATATTTTTTTATCGTTATCGAGATCGTGTTTTTTATGATAGTGAGGTTTGGATATTGGAGGGGTACAATTACTAGGCACGTGGACAAAGCCCAGATTGTATTGTTGGCAACTCTCCCGGTTACGGGGGCGGGCCTTATAACCTCATCGTTCGTCCAAGCCGTCCATGTGTAGGAACATTGTACTTCTTAGGACACGTACACTACGAGTGATTATATGAGTCTCTTTACTTTCCATGCTTGTTACTTTCCTTATCAGTTTCTTCCATCCCATGATTTTTTGTTCATATTGTTCATTGTTTCCATTGATCATTATTTTCCATGTTTAGTGTTTTATTGCTTTATATTGTACTTGTATCATGTTGGTTTAGACTTGTACTGTTCCAATCCTGACTGGATAACTATTTTTCAACTGTAGACGATAAGATCTGTCATGAGGTCTACGATGAGTATGTTGGCGAACCTGACGTCACTGGCGTACCTGATTCCAGCACTGATGCGAATTAACATATTTCCTTCCTTATGGATTCGCATTAGTTAGTAGTTATAGTTATAGAGTTTAGTTGTTTTATTTTCTGCTATTCGGGTTTGTTTCCGAGACTTTTCTGAGTTGTAGTGGATTATTTGATCATTATTATATTGAGACTATTGGATATGATATTTTTGGTTAATATTGATGGCTTAGTTGTGGATGATATATATATATATATATATATATATATATATATATATATATATATATATATATATAAATATATGCGTGTTGTACTTGTTGTGGACCATTGTTATCATAGACAGCGTACTACCGCCGATGCTGCGGCGTAGGCTGGACTTGGCCATGAACTCTTATCCCAAAATTGGGAGCAGGTCCTGACACTTAATCGGGTCAAAGCGACTATTTGAGTCAATGACTCAGCATAATGCACCGTACGGAGCAGGGCATTACAATGAACATGCCTTAATGGGGTGAAGTACGACAATCTAGGATCTCAGGCACCCGAACCTTCGCCTCTAGCAATGTAGTAATAGAGCACTTTTCCTTCACAAACATATTTATAATCTCCTTCCACCGGGCTATAGGGCAAGCCCCATGCACATTCTAGGCTATTATTGACATTAGAAAGAGGACATATCCCCTAGAATATCACTGCGGATACCACCCCAGTGAAGTGGTACCGCCTCATGTTGTAATATGTCTTCCGATCCACTGGGACTAAATTATGGATTAACAAAATTAGTTAACATAGTCCGTGAGGAAGACAACAAGGGATGACCAAGTCTAATATGTCATTAAATGGAAGAAGCAATCATTGATGTACTGGACATATGATTTACGTAGTAATGACTGTCCTCGTCATGCCCCTACTAATCCGTTGCTTCGACAAAAGATCCGATATGAATAAAATGTTACTTAACAATTAGAATCATGTGTAAGTCTATGGATATATAATAAGTTATGATGCAATGATTGAATAATGGGAGTATCTTTCAAATGTGAAGACGGAATATGTAATAAATCGTACTGTCAGCCATATAAATAAATTTGTGAGCACTAGAAGAAGATTTGAAGCCCCATCATGAGACATGGTTCGAGTGTCGGAATCAACAACCCACGAATTAGAATTAGAAACGAAAAATATATCTGATGGAGTGAAAAGATTGACATGAGCTACATAGGAGGGCTCAACATAACTGGCCAAATTCATCGTTGAAAAAGGGCATCTGGCTACTAATAGGGAAGGTAGAGGAGTACTAGTAAGGGATAAAAGCTTGTCTGGCAGTAGGTCTATTATTATGGTAACCATGCATCTTCCAAGTACAGTCCTCGCGATGATTGGTTCCCCCACAATATGAACAATGTAGACGACTATGGTGCCGCATCCTTATTCCCGGGTAACAAGGATAGTCGACATAAAATCGACAAAGGTGGAAGATTGTATAGACATAGGAAAAACCACTGACATCATTGTCGTCGAAGAAGGGAAGCAGTGCTGAGAGATAACTGTTGGAGTGGGTGGGGTTCCCAACCTATGAAGAGAATACCCCGGAGTACGACGAGCGCCATCCGTGTGTCGGAGAAGCTCGGGGAGTGCATAGATCCTATTTTGGAACATATATGGTAAGGAAATATATGATTGGATTTCTATATTTACTTTGATCATATATTTATGATTTGACCCTTCATATAGTAGCTTTCCATATAATTGGGTTTCCAATTATGGCAAGCCAATTATGATTGGATTTCCATTAAATATATGATTGATGCATATTGGAAGTTTTTATATATATTGGCCTTCCATGTATGGATTACCAAGGACTTATAAAAGGGTGACGCATGCTAGTTGTAAAATTATCTCAAAATAAGAGTGCTTACAATCTTTGAGAGAGAGAGAGAGGATTAAGGACTATTGTGAAGGAGAGATTGCTTCGAATAATTTTTCGGCATCTCTTGTTCTTCGGAGTCCGCAAGCAAAAAATTTCTTCTTTCAAGTGAGTTGTGGTGATCCGTGTTGGATCGGAAGGAGCTTGTAGAGGGTGTATTCTCTTTATTCCATTAGTGGAGGTTCTTCAAGGTTGGACTCCGATCGTCCCGTGGCTTTTTTTGCAAGGGTTTTCTACGTCAAAAATCTTTGTGTCTGCGATTGTGTTTGGCATTTTGGTTTGTGTGCTTTTGCTCGGTTCTCTCGCAGGACTTTCTGGTTTGGGAGAACAATTTTCGTGCTTCGTTCCCAACAGAGTGGTATCAGAGCTTTGGGTTCAAAGAAGTGTCAGGAGTTAACAGTCAAACCAGGAAGCAGAGATGGACGCGAAGCCGGTGCGCATGGTGAACCTGAACGGTACCAACTACCATTATTGGCGGAGCAAGATGAAGGATTTGTTGTTCGTCAAGAAGCTGCATCTTCCAGTATTTGCATCCGAGAAGCCCAGTGACAAATCCGATGAGGATTGGAACTTCGAGCATATACAGGTGTGTGGGTACATACGGCAGTTCGTTGACGAGAACGTGTACAACCATGTTGCCAATATTGAGCACGCGAAGACGTTATGGGATAAGCTGGAATCTTTATACGCGAAGAAGACCGGGATAAACAAGCTGTTCCTGATCCGAACGATGATGGGTCTGCGGTACAAAGATAGGACGTCTATTACGGATCACTTGAGTGATTTCCAGGGCGTGGTTGACCAGCTGTCTTCGATGGGAGTCAAGTTCGACGACGAGGTTCAGGGACTATAGCTGCTGTGTACATTGCCAGACTCGTGGGAGACCGTACGAGTATCTATGATCGCTTCTGCTCCAGAGGGCGTGGTCAGTCTGGAGTTTGCCAAGAGCAGGGTGCTGAATGAAGAGATGCGAAGACGTTCTCAGGGCACTTCATGCACATCCCACCACTCAGAGGCATTGGTTTCAGAGAGCTGCGGAAGGGGCAAAAGCAGGGGTCCAGGTGGTGGCAGAGACAAGAGCAGGGAGAAGTCCAAGGGTCGGTACGAGGACTCGGAGTGTTACCACTATGGCAAGAAGGGCCACATCAAGCGGAACTGTTTCGCTTGGAAGAGAGAGAAGAAGGACGACAAGGGGAAGCAAGATGAGAACACTACAGCGGCGGCCTCGATACATGGAGACGATGTGATCATCGTAGGTGATGAGGTTATCACAAACCTCACCTGCGATGACAATTCTTGGCTGGTGGACTCAGGGGCTTCAGCGCATGTATCTCACAACATGGCACTATTTGCTATTTATACGACAGGCGACTGTGGAGTGTTAAAGATGGGCAATAGAGATGTGTCGAAGGCGGTTGTCGTTGGAGATGTGCATTTGAGAATGAAGACAGGTACAATTCTTATTCTCAAAGATGTTCGTCATGTCCTTGACATCCGTTTCAACCTGGTGTCGGTTGGAAGGTTGGATGACGAGGAATTCTTCAGTCTCTTCGAGAATAGTCAGTGGAAGCTTTCCAGAGGTTCGATGGTGATTGCTAGAGGAAGCAAGAAGTCTGGTCTCTACTATATAGAGGGGGGTCGCACAGAGAGCACAGGAGGTGAACGCTGTCAGTGATGCGTCTACCGAGTTGTGGCACAGGCGGCTCGGCCATATCAGCGAGAAGGGGATGAGCTACTTGGTGAATAGGAAGGTGATTCCAGGGCTCAAGTCTACAAAGTTGGAGAAGTGCACGCACTGCTTAGCTGGAAAGCAAAATAGGGTGTCTTTCCAAAGTCACCCAAGTTCAAGGAAGCCGGCGTTGCTCGAGTTGATTCACCCGGATGTCTGCGGTCCTATGAAGGTAAAATCTATTGGTGGTGCTTCTTACTTTGTAACTTTTATTGATGATTGTTCCAGGAAGGTTTAGGTCTATGCCTTAAAGACCAAGGATCAGGTGTTGCCTACTTTCAAAGAGTTTCAGGCCTCTGTTGAAAGAGAGACGGTCAAGAAGTTATTGTGTGTTCGGTCCGACAACGGCGGCGAATACATTGGTCTCTTTGATGCTTATTGCAGAGAGCAAGGGATACGACACCAGAAGACTCCGCCCAAGACACCTCAGCTCAATGGTGTAGCAGAGCGCATGAACAGGACACTGATGGAGAGGGTGCGGTGTTTGTTGTTAGAAGAAAACTTGTCGGGCAGTTATTAGGGTGAGGCTCTTTTCACAGCTGCTTATGTTATTAATTTGTCTCCTAGTGCTCCTTTGCAGGGTGATGTGCCTGATAAAGTATGGTTCGGTGAAGAGCCGTCATACAATCACCTGCGAGTGTTTGGCTGTAAGGCCTTCGTGCATATACCGAAGGACGAGAGGTCCAAACTTGAGCCAAAGACGAGGCGATGCGTCTTTGTCGGCTATGGTCGGGATGAGTTTGGCTATAGACTCTACGACCCGGTGGAAAGAAAGCTCTACAGAAGCAGGGACGTGGTATTCGTCGAGGATCAGACCATGACCAACACTCAGGATTTCGAGACGCCTTCTGAGGCTGAAGAATTGCCTGAGTTAGAGTCATTTCGCTCGAGCAGTTTCCAGAGGACATCGCAGAGGATCCAATTATGGAGGAGGCAGTACATGGAGTTGCTCCCAACCTTGATCATCAGCCTGCTGATGGTGGTCAGGGTATCCCTCAGGAGGATGAGCATGCCGGAAAGGCGGTTCCTGAAGAGGAAGAGGCTGTTGGTATACAGCCAACACCAGTGGCTCCACTGAGAAGGAGCGACAGAGAGCGTCGACCATCTACGAGATACTCACCGGGTGAGTATGTGTTATTGACCGACGGGGGAGAGCCCAAAAGTTTTGCAGAGGCTATGGAAGACGAACACAGGTAGGAGTGGATGCAGGCTACACAGGAGGAGATGAGTTCCTTACACGCCAATTCCACTTATGAGCTGGTGCGATTGCCAAAGGGCAAGAAGGCTTTGAAGAATCGATGGGTGTTTAGAGTGAAGCAGACGGATGATGCTACTCGCCCTCGATATAAAGCGAGGCTGGTAGTTAAAGGCTACGGTCAGCAAAAAGGCATGGATTATGATGAAATCTTTTCGCCAGTCATCAAACAGTTGTCTATTCGGGTGGTGCTAGCATTGGCAGCCAGTTTCGACTTGAAGGTCGAGCAGATGGACGTGAAGACGGCATTGCTCCACGATGATCTTTAGGAGGAGTTATACATGGAGCAGCCAGAGGAATTTTGTGAGAAGGTGTAAAACCCCCTAAATTTTTTTTTATTTTTATTATTTTATTAAACTTAAAAATGAATTTATATAATTTATGGTTTATTTTATTTTTTTAAATGACCTTAGCCATTGTTGAGTTTTGGAGCACTAGACTACCATGACTTTTAGCATGGAAGTTGTAGCAGTGTGCCTTGACTAGTGTACCAATCATGCCGGGGGAAGCCTAGCCATGGTGATGTCCAAACTAGGAAAACTAGGCCAAGTTGTGAATGGACTTATTCAAATTATTTTAATTTAATATTATTTTATATATTGATTTTTAGATGACCCGGTTTGTCCAATTCAGTCCGAACTGGGCCTGAACAAAATTTAAACCCATGTAAGCAGGTAGTGTGAGCTAATGTGGCCATGTGGATATATTTTATGTACGTAAAAATAATTTCTAAATTGTTTTAGAATTTCATGTACAATTTTTAATTATTTAATTGTTTGTACAATTATTTGTATTTTTATTATTATAAAAATGTTTTACAAAAATGGTACAGTTTTTCTGGACCCGAATTAGAACTGTGGTAAAGTCCACCTAGAACCACCATTTGGGTTTTTTATTATTATTTAGTATTATCAAAGTATTTTGTGAGAAATAAATTCAATAACTATTTATATTATTATTAGTTGTCAATTTTTTTGTCAATTGGATATATAGTTAATGTATTATATATATATATATGTAGATAAGATGTAAATTTTATTTAAATTTTGTAGAGATTTACATTGTGTATATTTATATATATTCATATATATATATAAATATATATATATATATATATATATATATATATATATATATATATATATATATATATATATAAGACTAAAAGAAAATATATAAGAATAAAAGATAAGAAAAGATTTGAAGAAAAAAAAAAGAAATCAAACCTATGTGGTCGGCCCCACAAGTGGGAACCGACTACATGCGCCCACAACTTAATAGCAGCAGCTGCTGCAACAATAGAGGCGCTCCCCCCCCCCTAACCAAAGCAGCACCAGCATAGTATAGGCCGACCCCTATCCCTCCTTAGCATATATATATACTTATATATATTTTTTATATATATAGTTTTATATATATATATATATATATTTTTTTTTTGTTTTTTTAGTTTTATATATATATATATATATATATATATATATATATATATATATATATATATATTTATATAACTATATTTTATATATATATATATATATATATATATATATATATATATATAAAATATAGTTATATAAATATATATATATATATATATATATATATATATATATATATATATATATATATATATATATATATATATATATATATATATATAGTTATATATATAGAAGAAAAAAAATATATATAGTTATATATATAGTTATATATATATATATATACATGTTTTAGTAAAAATCAAACCCTAATTTCTTCTCCATCTTCTTCCTCCTCTCTCCTCCATCCTCCTCCTTTTCCTTGGCGTGCGTGCCAGCCTCGCCGGAGCAACAGCATCCCTGTCTCCCGGTCGTCACGGCGACATCAACAACAACAAACACCACAACAGTTTTCCACTTTAAGGTACTCAACTTTCCCGATCGATATCTCTCTCATTTTAACTCCGTTTTTAGATCCGTAAATTTTTGTAGAAAGCCCACATAACCCTCTTCGAGATTTCCCAGGTGGATTTCGACATGGCCATCCAACTTGCTCAAAAAATCGAGGCGAAGTTGGAGAAAAACTACTTTTCCTGGAATATTAAAAACTGTTTTGAAACATCAACTTGTCGGCCAATTTTCGTTCTGTGCATTAAAATTTTGTAGAAACTAATTGAAGGCAATCAAAGACAACATAACCGAGATTGTTACGCACCTTCTTGATTCATTTTTCATCTAGTATGTAAAAAGTTACACGTGGTTAAAGTTTTACGAAAAATTATAAATTCTGTTTTCGAAAATTAGAAAAAATACCCCGATATAGCGTGCGCCCCGACAAACCGGGCGACGTGGTCGCGCACTATACGTATCGAAAGGCGCGTATGGATGTTGTCGACATGTGGGAACTGACGGAACCCAATTTCGTTGCATGTGCGCGACGAAATCGGTACGTATCCGTCGAGATACCCCCATATCGACCCTTTGCAAATTAAGTCACAACTTTGTGCACACTCATCATATCGCGATGAAACTTATGCCATTAGACTCAAAACAATTTTCTGGTCCTGTGAGCCAAGTTTGGTCCAATTTTGAGACCGTTGATCGGGACGCTATTTTGGCGGACCCACAATCCCACTCATCGGGCAATTTTGTGCACAGCCCACCGGAATTCAAAATTGGACATATCGTTGGGTTCGTCTCATCAAAACAAATCCTTAGACATATAGTTTGACGACTTTAGAGACCGTAGGTTCTGGCGCACATTTTGGTGCAAAGCGGGTCCAACGGCGGACATCGTTTTGACCCGAAATTACGATTTTGTTCCTGTTCTAGAATTTAACTTTTGGACAGGCATTTCCTAGGCAAATATTTTATTCTAAACTCATTCGTGATGTTTGTTGCAGCATCCGGAGTCATCTGCGAAATTTGGCTTTTCTTACTTCGTTTATTTGCCGGTTCGAGCTACTGGATTATTCCTTTTTGCACATAAGCTCAGGCAAAATACCTTGCCATTATAATGTTTATATTCAGTCTGTATTTTATTATATATCACTGTTCATTATTTCCAGTTATTTCGGTTTTTGATTTACTACATGCTCAGTGATTAGTAGTTTACTTTGTTACTATCCTTTGGTTGCACATGAAACTAGAGTTAAGGGACTACCGTCTATAGTGTATCGCATATACCTTGACACAGTTGTACCACAAGGATGTGTGAGATGAGTAGCATGTAGAGGTTCTTGCGTGTGGTCTGATCTTCCATGTGCATGCATTAGGGCTAACTGCTAATAGAGGCGTGTTAGGAGACTTAGCAGTTAGTAGAGGTACATGGTCGTGGATGCGACTTGACAGGTACATTGGGTGGGGAGAACAATACCTGATGTATGGGCTTCGATTGTACTTCCCTTGTAAATCGGAAGCTCCGCTGGAGATACGGGTATGATGATCCTCTCAGGTTTGCCACTGTCGTTTTTGAACGTCATGCGTTGTGGTCACTGGTGCCCAAGTGGGGACCATACCAGATCCCATTTACAGCCAGGACTCATGCGTCGAAGGATTGTTTCTCAACGGCATGATCACTTTAGTATGGTTATTTTACCTTAGTTATGTCTTGTCACTTTCCTTGATTGTGGTATATTTTATATTCAGTATTTATATGGCATGTTTATTGTATCTTGTTACGTCCCTCTGAGGACCTGGTTATCTCTCCAGGTGTGTGCTTCTGTGATATTGCAGGTGTTCTACCCGAGGTCGCGATCTTTTATATTCATTCGGAGATGACGTGTCTTGGGTCTTTCTTTGCTACTCCCGCCAAATTATTTCCATTTTCATGTATTTTTCCTTACTTGTTGGTAGTGGATTTGTCTCCGCCCAACGCATTGTACAAAGACTTATTACAGTTGATTATATGATATCTTTATTTATTATTTGTGGATGAGATTAGATTACTCTTGGTTTACTGTATTTTACAGCTTATGTATACATACGAGTTTTCATATATTGGAGTATACTTCGTGTGTATGCAGCTGGCATGGATACGTACCTAGTCCTAAGTATTTTGGGACTGGGGCATTACATATTTTTGTGGTGGCCCATGCAGGTCGAGTTTGTCACTTCGGTTACGTTACTGTACCGATGTGAGCCTGCAACATAGGATTAGAATCTAGGATTCTCATCCATACAACTTGACCTTTTTCCCTTGGCTTCAAATTTCGAACTCTCGTCTGACTTCCTTAAATTGCATCTTGCTTGATTCCTTCTACCGTTGATTCTTATTTTCGTGCTTAGTGTCAACTAGGAAGATGACTACACTAGTATATGCTCATAGGTCAAACACATATGGCTAGAATGGTTATATTGGCAATTGGAATACATTCAAGACTCTAATTGAGTTTAAAAGGCTTTTTAGTGTGATTTAATGATTAGTAATTGGTAAAGTAGGATATTATCACGGAAAGTTTTAACCTTGAGATTTCTAAATAGTAAACACCAGAGGATTTATAGAATTTCATACTTGGTTTAAGAAATTGATTGATTTTCAAGATTTAATATTTATGATTTATTGGGTTATAGTTATACATCCTTGCACAAGTATAAAATTGATTTGCTTTCCGAGTTGTGATATTTATGAGTTTTGGGTGATAGATATACATCTTTGAACAAATATAAAATTTATTTGATTTTCGAGTTTTGATGTTTATGATTTATTGTATTATAGTTATACACCTTTGAACAGTTATAAATTTGGTTTGAAAATGATCTTAGCTTTTAAAAAAATGGCCATAGGAATTATTTAAATTTGAGTTGTACAACTTGTGATTTTCATGTTTATTAAATTTTGAATTTTAAATGGAAGTAATGACGTTGAATTTGGTTTAAAATATTGAAAGTTATGAAAATAATTTTTGAGAAATTTTTATTTTAAATGGTGTCCTATGATTGAGGATCTACAAATCTATTTAGATTTTTGGTATAAAAAAAAAAGATTTTGACTGATAAGATTATTTGAAAATTTAGTTTAATGAGGGATTGCTAATATTAAAAATTTTGGGAGAATTTCGAAGGATGTGATGGAAAGTTATTTTAATTGATTAAAGAAAGTTACCATTTAAAAGTTGTGACTTTGTTGGAATAACTTAGCATGAATAGAAGTTAAAATTGATGAGAGCATTGAGCTTAATTTTTTGAGATTGCTTTTAATATGCTAAGAGTTTTATTATGAGTTATTGGAAAATTTTAGAGTGTTAAACTTTTGATTGATTGTGAAATTTTTATGGATTCGTAAATTATGAACTCTTGAGTTAAATAGTTGAATTTAAACGTTAATTTTGGAAAAGGTTAGTAGTAATGTGATAAAGTTTGCTTTGAGATTTATAAAAGTGATTTAATTTTGGTCATGATTAAATTGAACGACTTGCAGTGAATACAAATTTTGGATGGTTATTTTTGAAAATTTATTTAGAGACTTTTAGAGAAAACTTAAGTTAAAATTTTAATGGTAGGCCATCAAGATAGCTCTAATAAGATAGATATACTCCACACTAATTGCCATGTCACTTATGACCATGATAGTAGTATATACACAAGTGTTGTTAGTCATCTACCCAGCTATGTGACTGTATTTCCACCTTGACTTACTCAACCTTCCTTCAATTCTAGATCTTTTAATTGCGACCTTCTAACCCATTTACAATTTGAATAATGAGTTAATGGTTCATTAACTGTATTCATCTAGGAGACTATCTTCTCTCCGGAATTGTGTTCCTAAATTATTTTACTGGATTCTTTAATTAATTTTGTTTCATGCTTTACTTGATCTTCTTTATTTTTGTGCATTAATTATCACTTCGTAAACTCCCACCTTCTATTTTTGATCTTTTGGCGTCTCCTACCGTGACTTGGATATTTGGAGTACAACACTAGACTTCTCCTTCCAACAAACTTCATATGTAAGACCTAGACAAGTCCACCTTCATGTAGATATATCATGTCCCACTAGAACACTCTCCTTGTACACTATTTTCATGATATGACCTTCTGGTCAAAATGACCAAACTATAACCTCTACCATGACACCAAAATACTTTCTGACTTCAGTTTAGAGATCCAACCTTGACTCAATCCTTTAATCCGATATGTGAATATGTTCTACTAAATTCCTTAAATGCTTAAATTTGTACCTTATCTTGATTGCTTGACCCATTGTCCCATGATACTATTAGTTTAACTTTTGTAAGTTGGGTAGAATACCTCACCACCTAACAAACCTTTTTCCTTGTGAACCACATTGGTAAGTTCACTTAGACTATAAATTTAGAGGACCCTACCTTATCTAGTCTACCAAGCCATAAATGAAGAAACACTAGGACAACTGTATAGGCCCAAACTTCGGGCAGACTTAATTTTAAAAGGTCTTGGACTATTTAAAATTTCCTTCATCAGCACCTCTCTGGCTCATATTTTGACTATCTCATGCGGCTAATGTAGCTTCAGTTTTGCAAGCTTATTTCTTTACCAACCTTGATCATGACATATTTTATTGGGTGCACCCACTAACATATTGTCTAATCAGAACCGGTGCATGATGGTCTGATCAACCTATTGCACTTTGGTTCGCTTATCACATATTATTCTACGTGGATGAAGATATAGTAAACTTGCCTTAGAGTCTCATCCGCGACAGCCTTGGCAATTCTCTTTTGAATTATTTTTGCCGCCTATGAACCCCGCAATTTGTACTCAATATATAACACCGTCTTTGAAACCTTTGTTGTTCTTGTCTTTTACTTATTTTGGAAAGACAAGGAACTGTACTTGCTAGATAGACTCAAGGTATCATCTTTGGTTGCCCAATCGGTTAATTATACACAAATGTAGATAGCCACTGACCGACTCATGTGGCTGTATCCTCGCCTTTAACTACTCCTCATTCCTCAACTCTAGAATTGTTATCGTGCCCTCCCAATTATTCTTGAGCACTCGAAAATGATTCTAATTGTTCACTTAAATCTAACTCTCAACCCAGATGATTAGTATCCAGTTTTTTCTCAAGGAACCATATCTCCCAAATGTCTAATTATCCTCTTTGATCTACTAAATTTTTCACTATTTTTTTTTGGGTTATCAAATTTTGTCACCTTCATTAGCAACCCTTATTCAATTCCATAACCATGATATATTTTGTATATATCGACTCCACAATTTTCTATTGCAAGGTGGGGTTGAACGTAGTTTTATTGCCTCCTCCAAAATTTAATTGCATTTTGGTATTGACGAACTCTTCCTATCCCTCAACCCTATCTACCCTATTAATCCTAAATTTTGAGGACGAAATTTTTGTAAGTTGGGTAGGATGTAAAACCCCCCTAATTTTTTATATTATTTTTATTATTTTATTAGACTTAAAAATAAATTTATACAATTTATGGTTTTATTTATTTTTTATTTAAAATGACCTTAGCCATTGTTGAGTTTTGGAGCACTAGACTACCATGACTTTTAGCACGGAAGTTGTAGCAGTGTGCCTTGATTAGTGTACCAATCATGTCGGGAGAAGCCTAGCCATGGTGATGTCCAAACTAGGAAAACTAGGCCAAGTTGGGAATGGACTTAATCAAATTATTTTAATTTAATATTATTTTATATATTAATTTTAGATGACCCGATTTGTCCAATTCAGTCCGAACTGGGCCCGAACCAAATTTAAGCCCATGTAAGCAGGTAGTGTGAGCTAATGTAGCCATGTGGACATATTTTATGTATGTAAAAATATTTTCTAAATTGTTTTAGAATTTCATGTACAATTTCTAATTATTTAATTGTTTGTACAATTATTTGTATTTTTATTATTATAAAAATGTTTTACAAAAATGGTACAGTTTTCTGGACCCGAATTAGAAGTGTGGTAAAGTCCACCCAGAACCACCATTTGGGTTTTTTATTATTATTTTAGTATTATCAAAGTATTTTGTGAGAAATAAATTCAATAACTATTTATATTATTATTAGTTGTCAATTTTTTTGTCAATTGGATATATAGTTAATGTATTATATATATATGTAGATAAGATGTAAATTTTATTTAAATTTTATAGAGATTTACATTGTGTATATTTAGATATATTCATATATATATATATATATATATATATATATATATATATATATATATATATATATATATAGATATAGATATATTCATATATATATATATATATATATATATATATATATTATATATATATATATATATATATATATATATATATATATATATATATATAGTCTTATCTTTTAGTCTTATATATATATATATATAAGAGATTTACATTGTGTATATTTAGATATATTCATATATATATATATATATATATATATATATATATATATATATATATATATATATATATATATATATATATATATATATATATATATATATATATTTTATATATATATAAAATAAAAAAAATAATATATATATATATATATATATATATATATATATATATATATATATATATATATATATATATATATATATATATATATATATATATATATATAAGACTAAAAGAAAATATATAAGACTAAAAGATAAGAAAAGATTCGAAGAAAAAAAAAAGAAATCAAACCTATGTGGTCGGCCCCACAGTGGGAACCGACCACATGCGCCCACAACTTAATAGCAGCAGCTGCTGCAACAATAGAGCCCCCCCCCCCCCCCCCCCCCCCTTAACCAAAGCAGCACCAGCATAGTATAGGCCGACCCCCATCCCTCCTTAGCATATATATATATATATATATATATATATATATATATATATATATATATATATATATATATATATATATATATATATATATATATACATGTTTTAGTAAAAATCAAACCCTAATTTCTTCTCCATCTTCTTCCTCCTCTCTCCTCCATCCTCCTTCCTTTCCTGGCGTGCGTGCCAGCCTCGCCAGAGCAACAGCATCCCCGTCTCCCGGTCGTCACGGCGACATCAACAACAACAAACACCACAACAGTTTTCCACTTTAAGGTACTCAACTTCTTCGATCGATATCTCTCTCATTTTAACTCCGTTTTTAGATCCGTAAATTCGTGTAGAAAGCCCACATGACCCTCTTCGAGATTCTCCAGGTGAATTTCGACATGGCCATCCAACTTGCTCGAAAAATCGAGGCAAAGTTGGAGAAAAACTACTTTTCTGGAATATTAAAAACTGTTTTGAAACATCAACTTGTCGACCAATTTTCGTTCTGTGCATTAAAATTTTGTAGAAACTAATTGAAGGCAATTAAAGATAACATAACCGAGATTGTAACGCACCTTCTGGATTTACTTTTCATCTAGTATGTAAAAAGTTACACGTGGTTAAAATTTTACGAAAAATTATAAATTCTGTTTTCGAAAATTAGAAAAAAAAATACCCCGATATGGCGTGTGCCCCGACAAATCGGGCGACATGGTCGCGCACTATATGCATCGAAAGGCGCGTATAGATTTTGACGACGCGTGGGAACTGACGGAATCCGATTTCGTTGCATGTGCGCGACGAAATCAGTGCGTATCCGTCGAGATACCCCTGTATCGATCCTTTGTAAATTAAGTCACAACTTTATGCACACTCATCATATCGCGATGAAACTTGCACCATTGGACTCGAAATATTTTTCTGGGCCTGTGAGCCAAGTTTGGTCCGATTCTGAGACCGTTGATTGGGACGCTATTTTAGCGGGCCCACGATCCCACTCAACGGGCGATTTTGTGCACAGTCCACCGGAATCCAAAATTGGACATACCGTTGGATTTGTCTCATCAAAACAAAATCGTAGACATGTAGTTTGACGACTTTAGAGACCGTAGATTCTGGCGCGCATTTCGGTACAAAACGGGTCCAACGGCGGACATTATTTTGACCCAAAATTACAATTTTACTCCTGTTCTAGAATATAACTTTTGGACAGGCATTTTCTAGGCATATCTTTTATTCCAAACTCGTTTGTGATGTTTGTTGCAGCATCCGGAGTCATCTGCAAAATTTGGCTTTTTTTGCTTCGTTTGTTTGCCGGTTCGAGCTACTGGATTATTCCTTTTTGCACATAAGCTCAGGCAAGATACCTTGCCATTATACTGTTTATATTCAGTCTGCATTTTATTATATATCACTGTTCATTATTTCCAGTTATTACGGTTCTTGATTTACTACATGCTCAGTGATTAGTAGTTTACTTTGTTGCTATCCTTTGGTTGCACATGAACCTAGAGTTAAGGGACTACCGTCTGTAGTGTATCGCATATACCTTGACACAGTTGTACCACGAGGATGTGTGAGATGAGTAGTATGTAGAGGTTCTTGCGTGTGGGCTGACCCCCCATGTGCATGCGTTAGGACTAACTGCTAATAGAGACGTGTTAGGAGACTTAGCAGTTAGTAGAGGTATATGGTCGTGGATGCGACTTGACAGGTACATTGGGTGGGGAGAACAATACCTGACGTATGGGCTTCGATTGTACTTCCCTTGTAACCCGGAAGCTCCGCTGGAGATACGGATATGATGACCCTCTCAGGTTTGCCACTGTCGTTTTTGAACGTCATACGTTGTGGTCACTGGTGCCCAAGTGGGGACCATACCAGTTCCCATTTACAGCCAGGGCTCATACGTCGAAGGATTGTTTCTCAACTGCATGATCACTTTAGTACGATTAGTTTACCTTAGTTATGTCTTGTCACTTTCCTTGATTGTGGCATATTTTATATTCAGTATTTATATGGCATGTTTATTGTATCTTGTTACGTCTCTCTGAGGACCTGGTTATCTCTCCAGGTGTGTGCTTCTGTGATATTGCAGGTGTTCTACTCGAGATCGCGATCTTCTCTATTCATTCGGAGATGACGTGTCTTGGGTCTTTCTTTGCTACTCCCGCCAAATCATTTCTATTTTCATGTATTTTTTCTTACTTATTGGTAGTGGATTTGTCTCCGCCCAACGTATTATACAAAGAATTATTACAGTTGATTATATGATATCTTTATTTATTATTTGTGGATGAGATTAGATTACTCTTGGTTTACTACATTTTACAGCTTATGTATACATACGAGTTTTCATATATTGGAGTATACTTCGTGTGTATGCAGCTGGCATGGATACGTACCTAGTCCTAAGTATTTTGGGACTGGGGCGTTACAGAAGGACAAGTCACATTTAGTCTGCCGGTTGAGAAAGAGCTTGTATGGTCTGAAGCAGGCTCCGATGCAGTGGTACAGAAAGTTCGAGTCGTTTATGGGGGAGCATGGTTATGCTCGGACGACGTCGGACTATTGCGTATTTGTGAGGTATTTTGTCGAGGATGATTTCATCATTTTATTGCTCTATGTTGATGACATGCTATTAGTGGGTCGAAATACCACTAGGATAGCGGAGTTGAAGCACCAACTGGGTGCGGCCTTTTCTATGAAGGATTTGGGTGCAGCAAAGACTATTCTTGGGATGGAGATCAGCCGAGAGAGAGAGTCCAAGCTGTTACACTTGTCCCAAAAGAAGTACATTTACCGGGTACTTCAGCATTTCGGGATGGACGGGTCGAAGAAAGTGAGTTGCCCCCTTGCGGCTCACTTTAAGTTCACAGAGGAGCAGTGTCCATCTACCGAGGACGAAAAAGAAGATATGGAACGGGTTCCATATGCCTTAGCTGTATGAAGTCTTATGTATGCTATGGTGTGTACGAGGCCAGACATCGCTCATGAAGTTGGTACAGTTAGCAGATACATTTCAAATCCTGGAAGGGTACATTGGAGTGCGGTCAAGTGGATTCTACGATACCTTCAGGGCACTACTACTTGGAGACTTTCTTTTGGTGGTGACGAGCCGAAGCTGGTTGGGTATACCGACGCTGATATGGCTGGAGATGTAGACACGAGACGATCGACTTCGGGCTATGTGATGATGCTTGCTGGAGGAGCGGTATCGTGACAGTCGCGGTTGTAGAAGTGTGTTGCCTTGTCGACGACAGAGGCTGAGTACATTGCGGCGACGGAGGCTTGTAAGGAGTTGATGTGGATGAAAAAGTTGTTGCAGAAAATGGAACTGAAGCAAGAGCAGAATACTTTGCTTCGCGATAGCCAGAGTGCCATTCACCTTGTGAAGAACCAGACATTTCATAGTCGGTCTAAGCACATTGAGACTCGGTATCATTGGATACGAGATGTGGTTGAGAAGAAGGACACGATGCTTGAGAAGGTCCATACTGATGACAATGGAGCGGATATGCTCACGAAGGTTCTACCAAGGGGGAGTTTGAGTACTGCAGACAGATCGTCGGGATGACGAGTTCCTCCACCTAGTTGTGAAGGAGGAGATTTGTTGGAGTGGGTGGGGTTCCCAACCTATGTGGAGAATACCTCGGAGAGCGACGAGCGCCATCCGTGTGTCGGAGAAGCTCGGGGAGTGCATGGATCCTATTTTGGAACATATATGGTAAGGAAACATATGATTGGATTTCCATATTTACTTTGATCATATATTTATGATTGGACCCTTCATATAGTAGCTTTCCATATAATTGGGTTTCCAATTATGGCAAACCAATTATGATTGGATTTTCATTAAATATATGATTGATGCATATTGGAAGTTTCCATCTATATTGGCCTTCCATGTATGGATTACCAAGGGCTTATAAAAGGGTGATGCATGCTAGTTTTAAAATCATCTCAAAACAAGAGTGCTTACAATCTTTGAGAGAGAGAGAGGATTAAGGACTATTGTGAATGAGAGATTTTTTTCGAATAATTTTTCGGCATCTCTTGTTCTTCGGAGTCCGCAATCAAAAAAATTCTTCTTTTGAGTGAGTTGTGGTGATCCGTGTTGGATCAGGAGGAGCTTGTAGAGGGTGTATTCTCTTTATTCCATTAGTGGAGGTTCTTCAGGGTTTGACTCCGATCGTCCCGTGGTTTTTCCGCAAGGGTTTTCCACGTCAAAAATCTTTGTGTCTGCAATTGTGTTTGGCGTTTTTGGTTTGTGTGCTTTTGCTCGGTACTCTCGCAGGAATTTCTGATTTGGGGGAACGGTTTTCGCGCTTCGTTCCCAACAATAACCAGTGGGCGAACACCTAGAAATGTAGAGGGTAATCGAACCAAGAGAAGAATGTCAACAAGGGCCTCTCGATGTTGGCGAGTAATAATGGGATTGGAAGAGATCGGCTGAATGACATTCCATTATTTAAGAAGGCTATTGAAGGGAGCATTAAAGTTGACCAAATCTTCTCGGGGCATGTTCGTATTGAAGGTGTGAAAGTGTTATAAGGTTTCTGAAGATTGTCCTCAAATGAGTATAGGGACCAAAGATACGTCCAATTTTGTTGCTAATTTTTAGAGACATGACGAGTTATAACAATGAGCATCCATAGAGTTAGACAACCAAACATTTACCTTGTTGCTATTCAAAATCCAAGAGGCATCTCTATTATGTAAAGCTTATATAAAGGGCATAATATCTTGTATTTGTTATTGAATGGTTGATGAATACAAATTGAGAGTTTCTCTTAAATTTGATGTGACATCCTTCTCCTTGGTGTCACTTAAAAACCAACTTCCGTGATATCTGATACTTGAATTATTATCATACCTGTCATATGAGTATCGGGATCAACGGTTTCAGATCGGAGTATCAGATTTTTGGTATCGAAAACAAGTAATTATTAATATTTTTAAAAAATATAATTTTTTTAATACATTTTGGAATAATTGGAGATACTTTATGTAATAGTTCTTAGAAGTTCTAAGTCGAATGAAATAATAGTCCCCATTGCTCTTTGGTTTACATGCAATAAATAAATGTTCTTCATTTACATACTTTTATGACCTTACTATGCTTTTACATCCTTGCTTAATGGGTTTTTTTTCCGTTCCATTTTCTGTGCCGAATTAACAGGAAAAGATACCCCAAACATCGGTATCGATCAATATGAGATCGAGACATGCCAATTAGTATTGGTATCCGCTGATAGAATTAATCTTAATACAAATGAGGAGCACACAATTGAAACCCGTAAGGGCTTCAACATTTTTTCATTACTGTCTTCATACAGATGTAATGGTCTTTTCAAGACATTACATTAAACACAACACAGTAGCCAAACCATGACATATTTTTGTGTCATACAATTTATTATTATAAGAAACATGAAACACTCATTCCTCAATCATTTAGCTGATGAAGGCGCATGATTCATCTTGGGGTTTTATATGGTTGGAACTCTGCATAGAGAATAAAGAAGTTAGAAAGTGATTACAAATTAATATGCAAATGTAGACCCCCAAAACACAGATCAGCTATTCAAGAATTAAGTGCGTACTCTGTGTAGGAGATGCGTATTTCTCCCACTTCTGTGTCTGCTATCATTTTGAACGCATCTACAGAAAGTACCATCTTATCAGCTTCACAGTCCGAACACGAATCAACAATCTTTACATTGACTGATTGGCCTCCGATGCACGGGTTAGAATCTGCATCGTTTGTTCCACCGAGACACGTAACACTATACGTCTTGCCACACAAATTTCCGTTGTCAAAGATGGCTACACTTACTTGAGCAATAAGCACTCCGTCGTCTTGGTTCCCATTGCAAGCAGAAGCTAAACACAGAATATATAAATCATAGCAGTAGAGGGTTAATTAAGGACAGTGATGAAGAGAGAAGTTGAAAGAGTAAATTATAAGTTTTAGGGAATTCAATTGAAATATGAGGTAAACAAAACGCTTTTATGATACTTCTTATATGACATTGTAAATATCATCAAATTTTGATGTATGTGCACATTTATCAGTTATATCTCGGAAGGGTTTGGGACTTCTTTACAACATAATATGGACTTTCTTCATCTAGTGCCATTGATGCGCCTTTAGTTGCCCTTTAGGAAAGTGCTTTACTTCCAATTATTTTTGGCATTGTTAGAATTATATCAGGAAACCTCTGCTCTATGTACTAATGGTTTTTATCTTGTACTAATGAGCATTGTTAGTATTAGAACTAAATACCCAGCTCCAATTTTCATAAGGACAATCACTAATTCATCTACTGCAAGCTCGATCCTTCTCAATTCTGAATGCGCGCAGATGTTAAAAATGTCAGACATAACAATACTTAATAAGGATTACTTGACAAAGACTAGAATGGGAGAATTGGGAGACATATGGGAGGGCAAAATTGCTTACGCGTGTATGGAGGTACGTAGTACAATGCCTTCCCTGTTTGTTGGGAAGTAACTAGTTGGAAGGAGAGGATGCTAACCAAAAATAGTGCTACAAATATGGGGGAATTGGGAGACATTGCCTTGTTTACTCTCTTTTTAGTTTCTCAGTATAGGATATGAGCTGAAGATGTGAAATAGGTTTTTGATATTTATAGCGATGATTCGAAGTGATTGTGAAGTTTTAGCGGCAATGGATTATACAAGGAAAGAGTCCTGTATGGATAGGGAACTCAATCAAACAACTACATGCATGTTAAATGTTTTGCATAACATAATAAGGATTACTTGACAAAGAATAGCTAGATTTTCTTCATTCTTAACCTGTAAGTGGAGGACCATCCCACAATCCTATTTGTAAAACTAACAAAATAATGTATTAGATTCAAGTTTCTATTTGTTTTACATTGAACACATTTAACTTTCTCTTTAATTTTTTGTCGAAAGATTGGGATGTCAACATAAGGTGTTGTACCGAAATCCTTTTTGTTGTATGTTGTCGCTGGTTTGGTAACAGACACATACTAACTACCATGACATGTGCTGTTTTCTCATAATCAGTTCACAGTGGGAGAAATCCCCACACCTTCCATGTTAGAGAATCGATGAGAGCCTAATCGCTGCAGCGTTTCATTAATGAGATGGTTAACGAAACCTAAACTTCACCAAAACAAGAAAACAAATAGTAAAGTTGTGACGCAGTCCATTCAAAATAGACTAATAAGCTCAAGCATCATGCTCCATACTGTATCCATGATGTTCTACCAAATTGTTTGGGAAGTAATTATAGGATTGAAGTGAACTTTTACTATTACCATGCGTGTGTTCATTTTTGTCAATTCCAGCTATGAATAGAAGACCCTGAAATCTTGGGTCTTCCTAAAGATATATCGAGTATACCAGGTCTGACCGTTCATTTGAAATCAATCTATAGCTGAAATGACCCCTTGTTCCTGCAATGTCAGAATAACATCAACTATGATCAAGTTTGGAGAGACCTCTGATGGATCTGGTTTATGATCCAATACGTGCATATCAAAACTGAAATAAATTGCTTCCGCATACTTTACTGTTTTCTATTGACATTTTTTTTTTCTCAATCGTTCTCTACAGGACACCTTCAAGTCATTTATGATTATTAGGGATCAACAATTTGCATCTCTACCAATCTTCTAAGCTTCAAGGATTCCGCTTATTGCAACCCACTCATTGACAGGGGAGCAATTTGAGATTATCGAAACAATAGATGTATAGCTTGTCAATGTGATACTATGTTAAACATTTACATATTAATTGATATTCTTAAAATTTTATGATTTGCTCAAGAACATATCCTTCTTATGAGTCGGCGTTCTTGTTACTTTTCCTATATGTTGTGATATTTATAAGTGTACATATCTTATCTATGACAAACCGAGGTCGTCGCCGCCTCCGTGGAGGTGCATCTCGAACGACCCCATCCAGTCCAGATCAACAAATCAGAGGAGCATCCGAAGACGACATTAATGACAGATGATGTGTTATCCCCGCAGCCTACTCCGTCATCGATGGGAGGCATGCCATCTTCTCTTCCCTCCTGGAGGCACTTCGTCTTCGCTTCCCTCTGCATCTACCATTGTTCCTCCTGTTTCTCCTACTGGAGCAAATATGTATCCCGGTCTTATGTTTTTGTACAATGGAGCATATTACCGGCGACCAGGTTTTCCGGATCCCCCCAGTCCACCAGAGAGGCCTGCTAATGAGACACGCATAGAGCTCTGGTCCGATGGAAAAACGTAAGTAAAAATAATAAATTTTTATATATTTGTTATTATTTATTCTCGGTGTAGTTTATTGTTTATTCTTAGGTTCTTCCCCCTTAGAGCTCCTTAGAGCTCGGAGACCTCATGCGAGGAAATTTCTATGGGCCTCATTTAAATTTCAGGTCTATACCAGAGCCGAAGAAATACATTTGGCTTGATATGTTGAGGGTATGATCTAATTCATAGTGTTTTCTTTCTACTGTTTAATCTGTTATAATTTGTGATTTTCTATTTTAACTTGCAGAAGAGCTACTGGTGGCCGGACCACAGAGAGGTAGCGATCAAGAAATATTAATTTTCTATTTTAATCTGTTATAATTTGTGTAGTTTATTGTTACAGGTTATTAAAAGTTGCAAGGATCTGTACAAGAAAAACCCTATCATATAGCATCTTGTGGTGAACAAATTAACCGGGTACTGATTTGGGCGAAACCTGAAAAGCAGGATAGGACCGTAGGAGGGTTGATTTGTGGTGATCATGTTTACATTAATTAACATATTTAGTTATTAAATTAAATTATTAAAATATTAATTAATATTGACTATTTATATTATAATTAATATTTACTTCTCTCCAGTTTTTTAGTTAAAAAATGGTACTCGTTTTGTAGTTTGAGCATTCTTCCCAGTCCAAACGATCGACTTGCAGAAAATGAGTATATAACATTCTTTCAAATAACATTTCCACTGTGTGTTTCTTGTACTAATTCCAGGCATCCAACAGTCAAGATAGAGCATTAACTTCTAAAAGCTAACAGATACAGTTTTCTTGTCTATCATGCATTACTCTAAACAAGTGACACTCAGGGGACGTTTGGTACGCGGTTATTTTTATTCCCGGAAAAATTTAAGATGTGAATCTATTACCACGTTTGTTTGGCTTATAAAAAATTTATTCCCAGGAATTATAAATACCCGGGTAAATAGTTTACCCACAAAACATGGGAATTCTATCCCTTGAGAATAGGTGGGTATTTTTTTTTTTTTGCCCGGGCAAAAAAAAATTGTTTAAATTTTTACTTCTTTTTTGATCAATTTTGATTAGTTTTGAACATATTTTTCTTTTTTGTCGTTTTATCGTTTTTTTTGTCATTTTTGTCGTTTTTACCAATTTTTTGTGTTTTATGCAATTTTTGTCGTTTTACCCATTTTTGTCTTTTTGTCACTTTTTGATTTTTTGTGTTTTTATCGCTTTTTGTCATTTTTTGTCGTTTTACCATTTTTTTATCGTTTTAAGCGATTTTTTGTCGTTTTTACCCATTTTTGTCTTTTTTGTCACTTTTTGATTATATTTGTCGTTTTTATCAGTTTTTTGTCATTTTTTTTCGTTTTTACCAATTTTTTGTCGTTTTAAGCCATTTTTTGTCTTTTTTGTCACTTTTTGATTATTTTTTGTCGTTTTTTTCGCTTGTTTGTCGTTTTACCAATTTTGTCGTTTTAAGCGATTTTTTGTCGTTTTTACCCATTTTTATCTTTTTTGTCACTTTTTGATTATTTTTGTCGTTTTTATCAGTTTTTTGTCATTTTTGTCGTTTTAAGCAATTTTTGTCGTTTTAAGCCATTTTGTCTTTTTTGTCACTTTTGATTATTTTTTGTCTTTTTGTCACTTTTTGATTATTTGTCGTTTTTATCAGTTTTTTGTCATTTTTTTTCGTTTTTACCAATTTTTGTCATTTTAAGCAATTTTCTGTCGTTTTTAAGCCATTTTTTTGTCTTTTTTGTCACTTTTTGATTATTTTTGTCGTTTTTATCGTTTTTTTGTCGTTTTTACCAATTTTTGTCGTTTTAAGCGATTTTTTGTCGTTTTTACCCATTTTGTCTTTTTTGCCACTTTTGATTATTTTTGTCGTTTTTATCGCTTTTTGGTCATTTTTTCGTTTTACCAATTTTTTGTCGTTTTTTGTCATTTTGATTATTTTTTGTCGTTTTTATCGCTTTTTTGTCATTTTTGTCGTTTTACCCATTTCTTGTCGTTTAAGCAATTTTTTGTCGTTTTTACCCTTTTTGTCTTTTTTGTCACTTATTGATTATTTTTGTCGTTTTTATCCAACTTTTGTCCTTTTTGTCGCTTTGTTGTCAATTTTTGTCGTTTTAAGCGATTTTTTGTCGTTTTTGTAGTTTTTTTGCTGTTTTACGATTTTTAGTCGTTTTTGTCGCTTTTTCGCTTTTTGGTCATTTTTACTTATTTTATGTCGTTTTTATCATTTTGTCGCTTTTACCGTTTTTTGTCGTTTTTGTCGCTTTTGGTTATTTTTTGTTGTTTTAACCGATTTTTGTCGTTTTAACCGATTTTGTGTTCTTTTTTGTCGTTTTATCGATTATTTGTTTTAAGCGATTTTGTCATTTAACCGATTTTTTCGGTCGTTTTTGCCGCATTTTGTTTTTTGTCGTTTCTACCGATTTATGTCGTTTTTGTGTGTTTGGTTATTTTTGTCCTTTTTACCTTTTTTTGTTATTTTTGTCGTTTATACATTTTTGTCGCTTTTTGGTCATTTTTGTCGTTTTAACCGATTTTTCCTCGTTTTGTCGTTTTTGTTATTTTGTCGTTTTTACGATTTTTTCGTTTTTACCGGTTTTTGTCCTTTTATCGGTTTTTTTTATATTTGTTCATTTTTTTCGTTATTATTATTTTTTATTTTTTCCCGGGAATATTTATATTGTCACCAAACATGGGAATATAATTTTTCCAGAAATTGATTCCCGGAAATATAGAATTTCCGGCTATATAGTATTCCGCATACCAAACGCCCCCTCAGGGATAAAGGTCCTATAGTAATGGGGTTAGTTCCCTTTTATGCATTAACATTCTCAATTACACGCTCCTCATTCTATGTGTCCACAAACTATCTACTAACAAAAATTGTACAGCAAATGGAAACTAGCAATGAAAATAGAGACGGGCTAATTTAAGATATTTTGGCAAGTGCCTACTATCAAGCCCAATGTTGATGTTATGGTCGTTGCTAGTTATGATGGCCTATTGAAGAGGGATGTTTGTGTGTTGGGGGATGGGGGGCTGTTATGTTGAGGACCATGGTGCTTCTCTATTGTAAGTCCAATCACAAAATTAAACCTGAAATTGACTTCTAAATTTAACTTGAACTATATCGAAAACATGTAATCCTATTTCAACCTCCTTTTCAGCAAAAATCAGCTTACTATATGCAATTCTCAATTGACTCGTTAACTCCTTGAAAATTAAGTTAGATTCCCACCTCCAAGATAAAGAACCAAGTATTTCCTCGACACCCACAACTGGCACAAATGGTACTTCGCTCCTATAATTCCTGGGATCATTGCTTGTGTTGAACCCCTTCATCTTACTTATATGAGCCCATTATCCTGTTTGACATTTCAGAGTAACTACTTTTACTTCAAAACCTGGATCAGGTTCCATGAGGAAATCATTAGTTCGGATTAGCTCACATAGCTCACAAGCTTCTTTCAGAATCACTATCACTACAAAGAATAGCTGAAAATAAGCAAATAAATGCTGCTAATGTAGACTTCTGAAATGGAAGACGGGAAAAATAATTGAAAAATAAATTTGTTGAGAATCAATAAGGGACTTTAGTCTCACATTGGAAAATGTAGTATGAAGAGGAGTTGGAACCTCTATAAGTAGCAAGTAGTAGCCCATCAATAAAATCATCCCATTATTCATTTCTACTTCAAATGTATAGGATGAGGAGCACACAATGAAAGCCGCAAAGGCTTCAACATTTTTTCATTATAATTATATCTTCATACAAATCATGTGATGGTCTTTCATGACATTACATTAAAGGCAGTAGCCAAACCATGACATATTTTGCAATGTCATACAATTTATTATAAGAAACATGAAACATCTCATTCCTCAATCATTTAGCTGATGAAGGCGCATGATTCATCTTGGGGTTTTATATGGTTGGAACTCTGCATAGAGAATTAGGAAGTTAGAAACTGATTACAAAAATATGCACATATAGACCCACAAACACAGTCAGATCAGCTATTGAAGAATTAAGTGCGTACTCTGTGTAGGAGATGCGTATTTCTCCCGCTTCTGTGTCTGCTATCATTTTGAACGCATCTACAGAAAGTACCATTATCAGCTTCACAGTCCGAGCACGAATCAACAATCTTTACACTGACTGATTGCCTCCGACGCACGGGTTAGAATCTGCATCGTTTGTTCCACCGAGACACGTAAACACTGTACGTCTTCCCACACAAATTCCGTTGTCAAGATGGCTACACTTACCTGAGCAATAAGCACTCCGTCGTCTTGGTTCCCATTGCAAGCAGAAGCTAAACACGGAATATATAAATCA